>CAUYQG010257111.1:0-23244 GCA_963574415.1 Tarsius wallacei
AAAGACGAGGCAAAGATAAACAGTTTAAACGTTCGGTGGTCTCTCAGGTCCTTGCTCAAAGAGATGCAGCCTCCTCTTCATCCAAGAGTTCTGAGTCTATAAACTGGCTCAAGTTTAGCTGGGCGTGGTAGCGCGCGCCTACAGTTCCAGCTACTCGGAGGGCTGAGGCGGA
The DNA here is from genome assembly GCA_963574415.1 of Tarsius wallacei. NCBI lineage: Eukaryota > Metazoa > Chordata > Mammalia > Primates > Tarsiidae > Tarsius > Tarsius wallacei. The sequence continues at coordinate 173 of CAUYQG010257111.1, forward strand.
AGGATCGCCGGAGCCCAGCAGGTCGAGGCTGCGGTGGCCGGGAGCAGCCACTGCACTCCAGTCTGGGTACAGAGTGAGACTCCAACTCAAAAAATAAAATAAAATAAAATAAATACCCCTCTGCCTTGGTACCACATTGCACTAGACTGCTGGAGGACAATAAAGACTATTTTCTTCTCCCAGAATCAACTTGACCTTTGAGTTGGGACTAACTGAGTAAATGAGGGTAAGACAAGGGATTTGCTTTCCATACTGGCCAGAGTAGCAAATTCCTTTCCCTACTCTCTTGCTCTCGCTCCTCCCTTCCTGTGGCATGGTATAAGAAAAACAGATGAAAAGAAACCCTGAACGGTGGGTCAGGAGACCTGGGTTCGAATCTTGCATTTGCTACTCCCCTGCCACATGACCTTCTCTAGATTAGCTCTTCCGACAGGTCAGGATGAGAACAGCTCCACCTTGAGGGTGGACAGGTAATGCATTCCAAGTTCCCACTGTGCAGGTAAAGTGCTGAACTCCCAGCAGGCACATGGTGCTTAGTTAACATTAGCGACCTTCTGTGTGGGGCCAGGGCCTGGTGGTCACACACCAATAAGACCCTGGCACCTGGTAACATTTCTCAATGTCTTATCACTGGCTTTTCTCTGTGTGGTTTAGAAGGGCTGTGTCTTCCATTCTTAGGTCTCAGAGACTTGGGGACCCAGGAGGCTTTCAGCATGTGTGCCTGAGTGGTCAGGCTGGGATGTTTGGGACTCCCAGGCCCACCCTGCTCTCTCTGAGAAGTGCACTGCTGAGCCTCTTGCTGGGCACTTACAGAGGTGAGCCAGACAGCCAGTGGACCATGGTGTGAGTCCTCAATGCTACCCTGGCTAGAATCTCCTGAAACATGCAGGTTAAAATTAGAGCAGCAAAAAAACCAAAACAAAACAAAAAACTACTGTCAGTGGAATGCCAACTGGAAATCAGGTGCCTTCCACATGTTACCTAGTTAACTTTAATCTCTGCAGCAACCTGAAAAGGTAAGAATAATGTGCTCCATTTTATAAATGCAGGAACCAAGGCATAGAGAAGTCAAGTAACTTGCTGAGGTCATGGCCAAGACATAACTGATCTCTCATTCATGTGCTTACAATCCTTTGCTGTCTTCTACGTGCTCTGAAGAAAAAGTCAAACTCCTTGTCACAGCTCACATGCTCCTGCATTGTCTGGCCCTGCCCACACTGATGCCTTCAGGCTCCCTGCTGCAGCCATCCTGTACTCTTTTTGGCTCTTTCAGACCATGGGGCCTTTGCACATGCTGCTCCTTTGCTTGGTATATACTTTTTGCTCCTTCTTTACCCAGTTATCTTACCTCCAGCCCTTAGTCTAAATGTCATTACTGTCCAGATGCAGTGGCTCACACCTGTAATCCCAGGAGTTTAAGACAAGCCTAGACAACATAGTGAAACTGCCTCTCCACAAAAAAATTAAAATTTAGCCAGGCGTGGTGGCACACACCTGTAGTCCTAGCTACTCAGGAGGCTGAGGAAGGAGGATCGCCTGAGCCCAGAAGGTCAAGGCTGTGGTGAGGATCGCCTGAGCCCAGAAGGTCAAGCTTGGGCTACAGAGTGAGACCTCAACTCTAAATAAGTAAGTAAATAAATAAATAAATGCCATTTTTTCCAGCAACCTTCCCCAGAAATACCCTGTGCTTCCCCTGTTGTGCCATCCATAAAGCATTCCTTTCAATTACTTGCTCTGTCTTCTGTCTCAAGCTGCATGTTCCATGGGAGCAGAGGCCATGACTATGCTGCTCACTACCGAATCCCTAGGTCCTGAATTTGTGTGTGGCACATAGTAAGTGCAGTACTCTATAAATACTGCTGGCTGGATAGGTGGATACATGGGTGGATGGATGGCACCTTGTAGGTGAATGGGTGGATGGGTGGGTGGGTAGATGGATGTGTGGATGGATGGGTGGATGAATGGGTGGATAGTTGAATGGGTGGATGGATGGGTGGGTGGGTAGATAAATGGATGATAAATGAATGGATAAATGGGTGGGTGGAAGGGTAGATGGATGTATGGATAGGTGGGAGGATAGGTGGGCAGATGGATGGACAGGTGGATAGATAAATGGGTGGATGGATGGCTAGATGGATAGATGGCTGGCTGACTGGCTGACTGGATGGGTGGGTAGATGAATGTGGGTGGGTGGATAGGAAGACGGATGTATGGATGGGTGGGTGGGGCAGTAGACAGACAGATGGATGGATGATGGCAGGTAGATGGATGTGAGATGCAGTCACCTCACCTCTCTGAGCCTCAGTTTCTCCTCTGCAAAATGGAACTCCCATACCCACTTCCTAGAGACACATGCAGGCAAGAACCTAGCCCACGGTCTGGCCCACAGTAGAAGGTCTAGCCTAGCCAATGCCCCCTCCTGGTCCTCACGGTATTTGCCAGACGCAAGCCATCCAGTGATGGCAATGGTGATATGCAGCTGTCTGCCCTCCGTCAGAGGCAGGAACGTGAATTCCTCAATGGCCCCGACACGCTTCTTCATCTTGTATCCTAAAGACACAGATCTGAGAATGAGAATGGTGGTGACTGGGGCCCTGGGGAACATTAGAGTGGCCGTCTGTGCTCACATGCTCACACAGTGAGTACCGACTGTGTGCCCTACCCCTAGACAAATGCATTTTGTGGTTGAACTCATTAAAGTAGGTGTCATTATTGCCTCTAATTACAGAAGAAGGTAAGAGGCTGCCCGAGGCTGGCCGGCCCCCGAGGGGCAGTGCTGGGTTTGAACTCAGAGCCTAGGCTCTTTACCACAGGTCCGTCCTCACTTGGTTGGTTCTGTATCTTTTTTCTGCCCAAACACTCCTCTTGGTTAGAGTGAATCAAATAGACCAAGATCCTCAGCAGGAGTGACACTCCACCTGGGGAGCTGAACAGGAATCCGTGTGTGTGACTGGGGGCTGTTGATACATGTGATGTGGAAAAACTCCACAGCTGAGGCTGGTAAATGAAGGCCAGCCATATTGTCTCCAAACATGAGGAAGCCCAGTGTTGTCTCTGGGGTGGCTTGCCTGGAAACTTCTGGGTAGTGAAGCAGGTCCAATCAGGGTCTGTCTTAGGAAGCATATACAAGGTGCATGGGGAAAAAGCCAGCTTCTCAAACTTGGCACCTCCCCTGATCCATGCCAACCTACTGGTCCAGTTCTCTGGGAAGCCTGCTGCAGGCTCTGGCAGGGCTGGGACCAGAGTCAGAAGAGTCTGTCTCTTCTGTCTCCCAGGAGCCATCACTGGTGAGAATCTGGGTATGTCTTTTAGGAGCTGGGCCACCCTGGCTGAAAATCTCACTGAACCCACCATTCCTTTTTTTCCCCCACCATTCCTTTTGAACCTTACCTGTGAGGCCAGCTCCAGCTGCCCCGAACAGTGAGGTCATGACAGCTATGCCAGCCACGGAGCCCAGAGCTGCTGCCCCGGCGCTGCCAATGATTGTTGCGGCTCCAGCGGCAACAAGGGGGGCAGCTAGACCTCCGGTCACGCCTGCAGGGAAAGGAGCAGGTACAGGTGGGAGTCAGGATGTGGCTTGAGGGGTTCATACCCCATCAGCTGCCTATTGCCTCCCATGGAAGCTTCTAAACAACACAGATGAGCACACTGACCACTGACTGAGCACCCACCACGTGCCTACCTCCCAGACAACACCCCTGCACTCTCTACTCTCACCCCCAGCTAGACATCACCTCTCACTCTGTGTGGCCCCTGCCCATGTGCCACTGTCTCCAGCTGGCCTTACCAATCACTGTTCCACCTCCGACAGTCGCCAGGCCTATCAGGAGATAACGCTTCCATTTCCTCCGGTTTTCTTTCTTCTTCCGGGATGCCTCGGCCGTTCTGGGGGAGAAGAGCCTGGTTTTTAGAGCCAGTTGTGCCCAAGATCCCTGGAGACATCCCTGCCACGCCAACTCCCAAACTGGGGCCAATGCTGGGTAGGTACTGTGTCAGGCGGAGTAAGGTACCAAAGTCACCCTGGGCCCATTGATGGTTTTATTTATTTACCTTTTTTCACTCTTTTTTTTTGAGACAGGGTCTCACTCTGTCACCTAGGCTGAATTGATATGATCATGGCTCATTGCAGCCTTGACCTCCTGGGTTCAGGTGATCCTTCCATCTCAGCCTCCTGAGTAGCTGGGACTATAGGCGTGCACCACCACACCCGGCTAATTTTCTCATTTTTTATAGAGACGGGAGTCTTATTATGCTGCCAAGGCTGGTCTCAAACTCCTGGGCTCAAGCGATTATCCCACCTTGGCTTCCCAAAATGCTAGGATTATAGGCGTGAGCCACCGCGCCTGGCCCCATTGATAATTTTAGAAAGCTGAAAACATTTAGAAACCTAGCCAGGGAATCTCAGTGTATGGGATGTACTACTTACCCAATGGATCCATCCTAACAGGGTGGCAATTTGAATAATAAAAAGACAAAAAATAACAATAATAATAGCAAGAGAAGCACAAAAAATATCTTTAAACAGATGGACCCAGAACAAGTACAAAATAGAATCACAGACTCCATCACCTCCCTCCTTCCCTCCCTTCTCCCCCATCCTGTCATTTGATCCAATTTCCCTCTCTGGAACATTTGGAAACCAATTTCCTGAAGAATTATCATTCTGAATGTGGGTTAGAGACATGTCTGCATGGGAGACCTTGGTTTGGAGTAATAGCTAGACTCGTTCAGACTTGAAATGTAAATGCTAGAAAATCTGCAAAAAGCAGCACGTAAAGTGAAACGGGGCCAAGTGAACCCTGAGAAAGGCCACCATGAGTGCTTTGGAGTCACACAGCCAACTTTCCTGTCCAGCCTCAGCCGCACTGCTGTGGGTGGGACAGAGAGGCCATGACGTGGGACCTCTGAAGTTGGAGTTTGGACAGCAACTCAATGCAGACTGATAGCAAAGGATGGTGATAATACAAGCAGAAAAATGGTTAATATTTACTGAGGGCATCCTATATCTCAGCTTCTGGGCTTTGTACTTCACAGGGTTCATCTTATCCCAAGAAGCAATTTTATTCAAATGGAGATAATAACATCTACTTCATAAGGTTGTTGGTTTGTAAGGATTAGATATGTTTCTTCTTCATTCATTCAGTCAATAAAGTTTTATCAAGAACAGATGATGTGCCGATGCTTTGGGGGGCTGCATCTCTGTGAGCAGAAAAATGCACGTGCTCAACTAGTTCCTGTTTCCTTCCTATCTCCCTCCTTGTGAGTCATACAAACTTCTTTCGTAAGCATCTCTTGAGGGTAAAGCACCACATTTCTCAGTTGTTGCATTACAGAGAAGCAGAAATCAATGATAAAAATTTCTGTGTATACCTTGGGTTCTGGTTTTTCATGATCAAAATTCATGCCATCAGCAGAGTAGGATAAAGTTGAACCATGGACATTATACTATTAGCAAAGTGGAAGGCATGATGGCAATCAAGGATTGGGGATTCTTTTTTTTTTTTTGAGTCAGGAGTTGGTCTCACTCTGTCACCCAGGCTGGAATGCAGTGGCACAATCACGGCTCACTGTAGCCTTGACCTCATGGGCTCAGGCAATCCTCCAGCCTCAGCCTCCCAAGGAGCTGGAACTACAGATGCATGCCACCATGCCTGACTAATTTTTTGACTTTTTGTGGAGATGAGGTCTCACTACATTGTCTTGGCTGGCCTTGAACTCTTGGGCTCAAGCAATCCTCCTGCCTCGACTTCCCAAAGTATTGGGATTACAGGGATAAACCACTGTGCCTGGCCCTGAGGATTATACCATTAGGATTCAGATCCTGTGTCAGCTTGAATCCTACCTATGCATGTGCTCAACTAGTTCTTGGTATGGCAGACTGTATCACCAAATATTCAGTTAGTTATCCCTGTCTATGGGAAAGTATTATTCATCTCTGCCCTGTCATGCTGAGCAGTCATATGACCAGTTTTAGCCAATAAAATGTAGGTGGAGGTGATGTGTGTCACTTCCAGCAGAGTCTTTAAAAGTCAGTGCAGGAACCTAACATGTCCCCTTTCCCTCTGCAATAGTCAGATGAGGGTCACTCTATCAACCTGGGAGCCAGAAGCAGGGCAATGTGAATTAAAGCCACAGCCAATTTGCAATGAACATCTAGTGTGAACAAGAAATACACCTTTGATGCTGTAAGCCATTGAGATTTGGAAGTCATCTGTTACAGCAGCAAAACCTAGCTTATCCCAATGGATAGAACCATTTACTAGCTTTGTGACTATATACAAATTACTTGTCACATAGGGTGCCCTCATCCGACAAATGGGGATAATAATAGTACTTACTTCTCAGGGTAATTGTGAGGACTAAATGAGACCAGACCAAGACACTGAGGCATTCAGTGTAATTGTTCAATATATTTGTTGCTATTGTCACTCCTTTCATTGTCACAACAATTTCCTCCTAAACATAGGCTGGGGACATGCTTTGACCCTTAATTGCTTTGACCCTTAATTGATGACCCTTAATTCAGTTCAAACAGGAAGACTGGAGATTATTGGCTTTCAGTAGACAGAGTTCAAGGCCTGAGAAAAAATTCAAGCTGCTGTCAGCTTACAATAGGAACAAGAGATGCGGCTCCATGAGTCAGTGGCATCCTGATTCGACAAACACAGACTGAGAAATAATCTGGAAATTAGGAGAAGAGGTACTTGAGCCCAGTTCTCATGATCTTTCTGGGTCACCTAACTTTCCTGAGTCTCAATTTTCTCACTTAGGAAATGTAACTGTTAAGCGAGCCAGTGGGAAGATGGCGAGACAGCACCACCACAGTGGCCAGTGCCAAGCTGGAAAGCATAACCATGACTGCCTGCTTCCCTCCCTCTCTTCCTACCTCCTTGTGTGCTCTGTTATCTTCAGGACCCTGTCACCTCTCCTCAGCATGACACTTAGGTCCTCTGTGTCCTGACCTCTGCCTCCTCCAGCTTCATCTTGCTAGCTTACTTACACCTTGTCCTCGGGGACACGCTGAGTTGCCTACAGGCACACTGCTTTATGTCACAGCACCTGTCTTCTAGTCCTCAGCTATCAAGACCTTCTCTCCTTCATGTGTTAGCTCAACGTTACTTATCCTTCAAGAGTCAGGTGACATGTGACACCTCCTCCAGGAAGAATACCGAGCCTCAAGGTTGCCAAATACCCTGACTCTGGGGCCTTCTAGCCCTCTGTACCATATTCTCCTGGAATTCTGGACCGGAGATGTCCAAACACTGGGTGGGCATGAGAATCACCAGGCGTACCTGTTAAAAACTCAGCCTCTAGGGTCAGAATCTCTAAGTGTGAGGGTGAAGAATCTATAACACGTTCTCCAGGGATTCTGCTGTATCTCATGTTTGCAAATTGCCAGGCTAAATAAACCTTCAGGGCACAGATCAAGCCATTTCCAGCTCTCTATCCTCAGTAGCCTGCTCTGGGCGTGGAACTGGGGTACTCAGAAAATGTTACTTGAACAGAGCCTAACTTTCCCAACAAGGACTGAAGGTGACCACAGTCCACCACTCACTGTTCACATCTATGAAAACCAGGGGGCACAGGATGGACATTTTGGCAAAATACAAATATGTAGCCAGTGTATAGTCCAATTACCATCCAAATGGAAACTTTTGGGATATTATAACAAATCTGAAATGTTAGACAATTTTCAAAATTATTACAGACTTACTATTAAGAATACAGTCAAATTTTGAGTTAGTGCCACTGACATTTCTTGGCATCATCTGCTTTTAGGCTATTCCTGCAGAAATACCTACACTTCTATGATGCTAGATGATTGTCACCTTTAGGTGAGTTTGATGGAAGGGAAGATTCAGGCCTAAATGGAATAAAATAACTAAAAAGTAAATATAGTCCAAGAAGGCTGCTAGCACATAAAATCAATTTTACAAAGATAAGCTGGATAATATGCTCTAATCTCTCATATTCTGTTTCACATTATTATTTAAATGTTTAAAACATTTGTTGATTCCAAAAGAAGATCTTTTTCCTAAAGTTACTTAGCTAAGGCATTCCCACCTAGTGTTGGTTTAAATGGCCAATCTTCCTATTTAAGCATCTGCATGTTCTTAATAATTGTTTTGCACATAAAATGAATCACTTTCCCAGTCATTGTTAATTATTGCAGTGTTCCACCCTTGCAATTGCTTCAGTTATCTGATTGAATTTCAACACAGAAGGCAGGAGAAGAGATGACTGCTCTGAGTCACATCTGCAATGCTTCCTTCCTTTTCCTGGGAAGTGACAACTCAGAGAACATGCTAAATCCGAATGACAGTCTTGTTCCCCTCACTGGCTTTGTCTGCTGATTAGACACGATGGCATCCCACACCGTCACAAAATCATGGCCATGCTCACGTTCTGAAATGCCAGAAATGAACCCGAGCTGGCGTTCCATAACAGCTTTCCAGAGACAGAGGCTGAAATCACATCGTAGATATGGGCCAAATCCCATGCAGAAGCCAGAGATACCTTCTGAAGAGCAAGACACCTGTACTACTCCTGTCATGGACCCACAAATAAGTGTCACTTGTTGCCATCTTATCTCCCACGAGAGGGCGTTTCCTATCCTGATCATCCACACCACCAACTTCTTTTTTGTTAAATCACCTTCTCATGTTGACAGGCAGGGGGAGCTTATCTCTGAGAGGGTTACACTTTCCTAGTAAAAGTTTGGGAATCCCCATGAGAGAATGGTCTTTCCTGCTTTCTTCCAGATTAAGGAGGGACCCTGGAATTGTCAATCAGGGCTTGGAGGATACAGTAAGTGATTGATAAAGGGTCAAAACAGATGATGTTGCTGACCAGCCACATGACCTTGGATGAGTCACCCCTCTTACTTTCTTTTTTTTTTTTTTTGAGTTGGAGTCTCACTCTGTCGCTCTGGCTGGAGTGCAGTGGCACACTCATGGCCACTGCAGCCTCAACCTGCTGGGCTCAGGCGATCCTTCTGCCTCAGTCTTCTAAGTAGCTGGAACTACAGGCACCTCACTCCCATGCCTGGCTAATTTTTTTGATTTACTGTAGAAACGAGGTCTCACCAAGTTGCCAGGCTGGTCTCGAACCCCTGGACTCAGGTAATCCTCTCGCCCCGGCCTCCGAAAGTGCTGGGATTACAGGCTTGAGCCATAGCTCTCGGCCTGACTTTGTTTCTTTATCATCTGTGAAACCTTAGGGGATTGTTTTGAGGATTAATGAGATGGCATCTTGTGCCTGCATCTAGTAAGCACTCAATAAAAGTGAGACGTAGACAGTGTTATTATGATGTAAACAGTATCAATCCCAGCAGTGCATTAACTAGTGTTTCCTGATGCCCTACCACATGCCAAGCACTGTTCCAAGATTTCAATATGTGTTAATAAATTCAATTTTCCTGACAACCCTATAATACAGATACTACCATTACCCACATGTGAGAAATGAAGAAACAGACACAGAGAGGTGAAGTCACTAAACAAGTGAGAGAAGCTTGGACGGCCTTAGGGCTCCAAGGACAGAGCAGTGGAACATCACACTCCAGACCCCGCTGCAAAGAGTCACCGTGGAGTAGAAGCCATAAGCTCACCCCTAGAAGCACAAAACTTTAGTGTGAAAAGAAATTGACGTATAATTCAACCCTCTAATTGTATAGGTTAAGAAAATGGCACTGATGCCCAGGGCGAGAAAGCAACATGCCCAAGGCCACACAGAGTTAGCAGCAGAATCAGATTGAGAACCAGGTCTCCCAGCTGAACAGTGGTGAGGGTTTCCCATGTTTCAGATCCTTCCAGAGGCCAAAGACTCTGAGAGGTCTCCAGAGTCCCTACTGAATAAACAATAAATGTGTGAACCATCTTTCTGGAGAAAGGGTCTATATAATCATTATACAATCATAATACTATGGTTAACAACAGCCATAATATTTAGGGACTAGTTATTCAGTCCAGTCTCAACTGAAACACTTTAAATGTCTGAACTTATTTGGGCCCCACAAGAATCCTGTGAGGAGGGTGCTACTATTATCCCCATTTTGCAGGTGAGGAAGCTGAGGCCCAGAGAAGTAAAAGAACACACAAGGCTGGTAAGTGGCAGAACTGGCCTGTGTTAGAAGTTCTGGTTTCTATTTTCCCTGGTCTGGTATTACTGGTATTATTAGAATAAATCACTCCAGGTAATATGTTTCTTTCTAATAATAAGATTTCAAAAGAAAATAACTGAGGCATTCCTTAATTTCAAGGCATTGAAGACCCTATAGATTTTCAATATATTTAAAAAACCTGGGCAGCCCTTGACATTATGATAATTGGCCTAGATCCAGGTATTTCCATACTGACACATTTCTGTGAGTCAAAGCTAGTATGTTTTGGGGGTTATTTCAACTAGCCAAGCTTCCTTCTCTCTTAACAAAACGCTCCTCCCCTTTGCCCCACAAACCCTGGCAAGAGGGCGGCTCTGGGTCTAAACTTGGCTTCAGGATTCAATTCCCAGCTGGGCTGACCTGCAACCTGGTTGCTCAAAGCATTACCATCGTGGCAGAACAAAATCTGAAACTGGGGAGACGTGCCTGATGCCAGCAGCCCATGATTAGGCTGTGACTGGAATTGATTTATTGCTCTGGGATTAGATTCTGTATAAGCCATTCTGCAGAGAGTTGATCTCTGGCCCAGTCACCAGGATTATTCCCTCCACACTCTTGGCCATATAGAGATAGCAAAACTTTTCTACAACAGGTGGGTCCAAGGCACGTGGGGGAAGAGGAGGACTCACATCTACTGACACTTGCTGAGTGCCAGGCTGGGCCAAGCATTTCATAATATGATCATATTCATTCCTCCCATTTTACAGATAAGAATACTGCAACTTAGAAAAGGGAGTCTACCTGCCCAAGATCAAACAGTGAATGGGTGTCAGAAGTGGGATTTAAATCCAGGTCACTGAGGCCCATGGACCAGGTGCCACAAGACCCTGCGGTGGAGCTGGGTGTCAGGGCCACAGGATGTCAGTTACAGATTCAAGACCCTTGGTAATCATTCATTCAATCTTCTCTTTTTGCAAATGAGGTCTGAGGCCCAGAGAGGGCAAGTGACTAGCTAAGCCCACAGAGTAAGGCAGGGCTACTTCTGGGACTCTTTGTCCAATGCTCCTTCCACCTCACTGCACCATTTCTTATTGAGGGGAGGAGATTCTATTATTTGCAAAGTTCACTTAAGGGGACTCCTCAGTTCCTCAGAGGTCACAGGGTTCTCTTACTCAGATTCCTCCTCTTTGGTTTCCTTCAGGCTCTCAAGGAATGTCTCTTCAAGGAAGTCCAGCTCCTCCGAGGGTACCTGGAGCAGGGAGTTCATACGGCAAACAAGGACTCTGGCCCGGGCATCATAGCGCCCTCGAGAGAGAAAAACAACACATGCAGAGATAAGCTATGACAAAGCCCCAATACTGGAAACATCTTAAATGCACAACTTCATGAGAGTCAGTCAAAGGGGCAACAGCATGGCTTCCAGGACAGAATACTACACAACTATTAAAAATGTGCATCAAGCGTAAGATGGTGTTTCTCACCAGTCAGATCAGCAAAGATCAGTTTTTAAATCCCAAAGTTGTTAAGGTGATAATAAGAATGGGTGCTCGCAGGGCTCGGTGGCTCAGCCTGTAATCCCACGCCTTGGGAGACTGAGGTGAGTGGATTGCCTGAGCCCGCGGGTTCGTGACCCGCCTGGGCAACTTGGCGAGACCTCATCACTACAATAAATCAAAAAATTAGCTGAGCGTGGTAGCGCACGCCTGTAGTTCCGGCTACTTGGAAGGCTAAGGCGGAAGGATCACCGGAGCCCAGCAGTTCGAGGCTGCGGTGGCCGGGAGAGGCCACTGCACTCCAGTCTGGGCAACGGAGTGAGACTCCAAGTCAAAAAACAAAAACAAAAACAAAAAACAAAAAACAAAACAAAACAAAAAAGAATGGGTACTCAAAGACATCCCTGGTGGGAGAGTGCACTGGGATATACTTTCTAGGGCAATTTAACAGAATGTATCAACAACTTTTTAAAAAGGCACATCAGGGGCAACCCCTCAGGTCCCCTCCCACTGTGGGAGCTATTCTGTCCTCTTAATAAATCCTGCTTTGAAAGAAAAAAAAAGGCACATCCAGCCGGATGCAGTAGCTCAACCCTATAATTCCAGAACTTTGAGAGGCTGAGGCAAGAGGACTGCCTGAGTCCAGGGGTTCAAGACCAGCCTAGGCAACTTGGTGAGACCTTGTCTCTACAATAAATCAAGAAATTAGCTGGGCATGGTGGCGCATACCTGTAGTTCCAGCTATTTGGAAGTCTGAGGTAGAAAGATCACCTGAGCTCAGCAGGTTGAGGCTGCGGTGGCCGTGGGTATGCCACGGCACTCCAGCCTGGGTTACAGAGTGAGACTCCAACTAAAAAAAAAAAAAAAAAAAAAAAGACACATCCCCTTTGTCCAAAAATTCAATTTCTGAAATTCTAATCTTAAGAAAACAAACCTAAGCCGGGCTCGGTGGCTCAGCCTGTAATCCAGCGCCTTGGGAGGCTGAGGTGAGTGGACTGTCTGAGCCCGCGAGTTCGAGACCCACCTGGGCAACTTGGTGAGACCTCATTTCTACAATTAATAAAAAAATTAGCCGGGTGTGGTAGCGTGCACCTGTAGTTCCAGCTACTTGGAAGGCTGAGGCGGAAGGATCGCCGGAGCCCAGCAGGTCGAGGCTGCGGTGGCCGGGTGCAGCCACTGCACTCCAGTCTGGGCGACAGAGTGAGACTCCAACTCAAAAAAATTTTTAAAACATGAAAATAAAAAAAGAAAACAAACCTAAATATAGAAAATATTTAGTAGTGAAAGGCACTACAGATGCATTTATAAGCTAAAATTGGAAACAATATGGAGATTTCCAACATCAGGGAAATAGTTAACTACACACATCCATCCAGTCAAAAACTATAGGGCCATAAAAAATGATTCCCAAGAAAAATTTGTAATAACTCTTGAAAATAAATGCTTAGCTGGACTGTAGTAGTGCATTGCCCGTAACCCCAGCACCTTGGGAGGCCGAGGAGGAAGGACTGCTTGAGCCCAAAAGTTGAAGAACAGTCTGGGCAATGTAGTAAAACCTCATCTCTACAGAAAAACAAAAAAATTAGCTGAGTGTGGTGGTGCGTGCCTTAGTCCCAGCTACTCAGGAGGCTGAGGCAGGAGGATTGTCTGAGCCCAGGAGGTTGAGGCTGTGGTGAGTCGTGATCATGTCACTGCACTCCATCCTGGGGACAGAGTGAGACTCTGACTCAAAAAAAAAAATTATCCATAATGAACCTAGGTTAACTTTATAATCAGAAAAATTAATCTGTCAAAATTTACCCCAAGCGTCTGTCCCAACTCGAATTATACAGCCCAGTAGTTTGTAAGAATATGTTTATATCTGGTTAGTAGAGAGCCGGTGACCTGAATGGGATAAAATGAACCAACCGTATGGGAAGGATCTCTGTCTCCAGACAGTACTGCAATGGATGGATCCTACGCAGAGTGACCCTTTTCAACCAGGACTCTGATTCTACCGCCAGCCTGAGCTGCCAATCCCGACCCCATCTGCCAGAGAAAGTGTCCCTGTGGCAGAAGGCACTTCTGGGTCTTCACTTGGGTGACCTCAGAACACGACAGCGCCCAGCCACCCAAGCCAGGACGGAGCCCCCACGATCCTCACCTGCAATGTCACCAAGTCTGGAGACAACATCTCTATTGCATTCATTTTGCCTTTTCTGGTCCCTATGGCTCCCGCCTGGCTCAGGCCCCAGCACCACTTCAGAGCTTATGCCGAGCAAACCCTTACTGGTTCCCCCACCCATCATACCTCTGCCCGCAGAACCAGTATGTGCCTGGTGGCCCAGCATGTGGGGATCACCTCTTACCCTCCCTCAGCCCCAAGCATGCCAGGTGGGAGATGCCCTCTCCATCTGCCCACAAAGGAGGTCTCAGCCTTCCAGTGTCCAATTCAAACAGTCTTGGTTTTAGTACCCCCTCTGCTGTTTTCTATCCAAGGGGCTTTGGTCACTTTACCCCTCTGATCCCCTGTTTCCTGAGATAATAAGTATAAATCACTTACAACTGTGCTTCATGCAAAGTAAGCTGTATTAGTTCCCTATTGCTGCTGTAACTGATTATCAGAATTGGTGGCTTAAGATACTACAAATGTAGTATCTTCCAGTTCTGGAGGCCAGATATCCTAAAATCAAAGCTGTGTTCCTTCTGGAGGGCCCTTGCAGAGAAACCTGTTTTCTTGCCTTTTCCAGCTTCTAAAGGCCACCTGTGTTCCTTGGCTTGTACCCTCTCCCTCCAATCACTCCAGTCCTTGCTCCAGTGGCCATATCTGCTCTGACTTACAGCTTGCTGTCTCCCTCTTCTAAAGACCCTGTGATTACATGGGACCTAATAATCTCCCCATCTCAAGATGCTTCACGTAATCACACCTGCAAAATCCCTTCTGCCATGTAGGGTAACATATTCAAAGGTTCCAGGGACTAGGATGTGATATCTTTAGGGGGACATTATTCAGTAACTTAAACCTTGACCTTTTATTTTCCCCCAAGATGTGGCTCCACCATCACTCCCTCTTTGAACCTCTGCATCACTCCTTCCTTTGGGAGTCTGTGGTGACCTACACAGTCCTCACTGTCGGCATCTTCCCCATCTGACTGTGCTTACTCATCTGTTTATCCAACCCTAGCATCTATCTGGGTGTGGCACACAGTAAGAGCTCAAAAAATGTTTATTTGGTGAATGAATAAATGCATGAATAAACTCTTCTAATCTTTATTTCAAATTCCTTATACAGAGGGTGCCAAAAAATGTATACACATTTTAAGAAAGGAAAAATATGTACCGATAACAAAAGATGAATACAAATCACGTTTGATTTCTGCAATTACAAGAGGTGCTCAAAGTGGTTACTATCAGCATCCAGACACTTCTGAAAAGTATTTTGAAAAGTAACACATAGATAACATCACTTAAAATGTGTATACCTTTTTTTGGCAACCCCGGTATTTCAAGTACTATGACAGGCTTCCAAATTGGATCTTTTTGACCAAGAGGGAAAGACACAAGGACCTGGCATTGGGCTACTCTGCACCTGCCTTCCTTGGGTGCACAGGCCCTGTGAAGACATGAGCTGTCTGAAATGCTGATTTCCCAGTCCAATTGCTCATCATCATTATCTGAGGAGCTTGCCAAAAATTGAGTTTCCTGAGTCCTGGTACGTGGGACCCTCTTTTCCCTGGCCTCTGGTTCCATGTGAGGGACTGCTTGACATAACACAGCCCCTGAAGTCTTGAAGTTTGAAGTTTGAAGTTCAGCAAAAGAAATCAGTACCTTCTTTGGCCCAAGGACTTCAGAGTGAGCCACAGTCTCCCAGGGCTGTCAGCATCAGCTGCCCTGTGGCTTCCCTGGATAAGGAACTATCTACGTGTCAGGGAACAGACATTGCATGTTGTGTCAAGACACAACTAGGTCAATTAAAGCTACACGGACAAAAGAGCTCCTAGCTGCCTTGTAGGAACAAAGACTGTTGTGCCCAGGTGATAATCGGGTTGTGGAAACCAAGCCTTGACAATGATGACTAATTGGTGGCAACTATAATTAGCTGCTAATGATTAATAGTTCCATGGTAATCTTAAGCACAGGGCTCTGCACCTCAGCCTTGTGTAGGGGTCATTTCAAGGACCTTGGTGGCAGGCCTGCTGGTCTTGGAGCTGAGGTTCTATTTAAGGCAGGTGGTATAAGGTGTGTTCCTTCTGGAGGCTGTAGGAGAGAATCTCCTCTCCTACAGGGTGGTGGAGTCAGGGTATGGTTCCCCTGACTACCCAGGATACTGGCATTCTCTGGCTCTACTGCCATCTTACTGGTGACCAACCCCATCTACCTTGGGGCTCAGACCACAAGCCTGGGCATTGCTTTCTTTCTTTTTTTTGAGTCAGGATCCCACTATGTTTCCCAGGCTGGAAGGCAGTGGAGCAATATGGCTCACCGCAGCCTCAACTTCCTGGGCTCAGGCGATCCTTCTGCCTCAGCCTCCCAAGTAGCTGGGACTGCATGCCCAGCCAATTTTTTAAATTTTTTTGTAGAGGTGAGGTCTTGCTATGTTGCCCAGGCATGTCTCTAACTCCTAGACTCAGGTAATCCTCTCGCCTCAGCCTTCCAAAGTGCTGGGATTATAGGTGTGAGCTACTGCGCTTGGCCAAATGTCAGAGTCTTGACCATGCCTGGAACATTCTTTTCTAGACCTGCTCCTCATTCAGTTCATTCCTCCAATGTCACCTCCTCGGAGAAGCCCTCCCTGACCCAAGCCACTGCTTTCTACTCCCTTACCATGAGCTATTTCTTCTTAGCACCGTTAAAACTGTACATTTTTATTTGCCTACTGTCTCTCCCTTTAGAATATAAGCTTCAAATCACTGTGCTTCCCTAGACATAGGTCTGGGCCTAAAGCAAAGCAAAGGTTTAATATCTTTGTATGAGTGAAAAACGGAATATTTGTAGGAATGAATGAATGAATGAGTGGACCTCTGCTGGGAGACATCCAAGCAGAGGAAGATGATTATGTTGGATGAAATCTGTACCCCCTTTTGGCAGAAACGTTCTGTGATAAACAATCATATTAATCTGGAAGCTTCATTTATCTGCTGCTCACCCTAGCCCAGAGCCCCTGGCACACCCTTGACGTGTGTGGGTTTACTGAATCCTCACAACCACCCAAGGAGGCAGGTGCTGAAGGAACTCCATCTTATCGAAGAGGAAACTGAGGTCACCAGCCCAGGTTCACCGGGTGGATCAGCAGCCGTGCCCTTGACCCAACCATGGCCATGAGCCAGAATCTCTCCAATGCCTTCCTGTTGCTTTGGCCTCCACTGCATCCTCACAGCCTCCTTCCAAACGTGAGTCAGTCTCACATGCCCCGCTGCTGCTCAGATTCCAGTCCATGCCTGAGCCAGGGCGTTTGGAACCTGCTGACTCTCCCTGTCAGAAGATCTACGGGTCAGCCTCAGGGTGCCTGTTACTCCTCAAAAGTCCAATGTCAAAGGGACTTGAAACAGGCCAGCAGTGATAGGATGACATGGAGACTTGGACTCACTACACAGCAGTGGTTCTAAACTTTAATGAGCAATAAAGGTCACAGAGATGTTCATGAAAAGTCAGCTTCCCTGGCCCAGCAGGAGGTCTGGGGTTTAACGAGCCCCCAGGTGATTTGAAGCAGGTGGTTCTGACCCCTAGAAACAGAGCAGTGGGCTCCTCAATCTACCCATTCTGAGATGGTATAGATGGAGGCAGGAGTGTGATACGACGGCTCCTCCTGTCACCCCCACAAAGGCAAACAAGCACCCATATCTGCTGTTAAGTGCCAGGCATCATGTGAGGAGCTTGCATTCTGACTGCCAATCCTCCCAGCGGTCCTAGGAGGTTGTTCTGATGATGCCCCATTTTACAAATGAGGGAAAAACAGGAGCAGAGAGGTTAAGAAACTTTCCTAAAGTCACACAGCTGAGAGACTGTTGGAGCTCGAATTATAATACAGAATTATCTGATGCCAACATTTCTGCTCGTTTCACTGTCTCTTAAAGGGAATTTCCCTACTGTTGAGTGAGTTTGGGGTTCCAGGACAATCTACTAGCTGTGAATCCTACCTTCTGTGCACACAGGGTATATGCACAATCCCAGGGATAGCCCTAAACCATAGGCCACAGGCACACCTAAACGATACACATCACCTGGGCAGCCAGTTTTTGGGGGGTTTTTTTGAGTTGGAGTCTCACTCTGTCACCCAGACTGGAGTGCAGTGGCCGCTTCCGGCCACTGCAGCCTTGACCTGCTGGGCTCCGGCGATCCTTCCGCCTCAGCCTTCCAAGTAGCTGGAACTACAGGCACGCGCTACCACACCTGGCTAGTTTTTTGATTTATTGTAGAGATGAGGTCTCACCAAGTTGCCCAGGTGGGTCTCGAACCCGGCAGCCAGTTCTTTGTAAAACCCAGGGATTGGGGAGGATGACCCAGGGATCTCAGCTCTGCCACCAGGGGGCAGGAGTGTGCCGGCCACCCAGAACTGTGGGACAACCTTGGTGCCCAGCCAGACACACAACTGCGTACTGTGGGAGCCCTTGGAGGCTAAGGGTCCTCTTGGTCCCCCTGGTTTAGGAAGAGAAGGGACATGTCCAGAGCCAGCCTGTGTGTTTGTGACAGCCAGGGCCAGGATCTACACTTCTGGGCTCCTTCCCTGCCAGCATCTCAGAATGCACAGAAGCTGCTGCATTTTCGACTTCACCATCCCACACTGTCTTGTGCGTCAAAGGAGAATCCCTGGAGTTAGTCACTAAATGCAGTTGCACCCCAGTGTTGTGACAACTACCCCGACCCTCCCCACATTTCCAAAGCCAAGGCCCCAAGGGGAGGGTGGTGTAGCTTCCCATCTAGGCAGTGAGCCAGACTCTATTCTCAGCAATGGTTCCAACTCTAAGTATCATGGTACGCCTGGGGTTGACCTTGTACCTTCTGGGAGAGCCACAAGGGAGTCCAAACCTTTGGAAGGAGATCATGGTCAACTTCTTCCTTTGGAGGCTGCCTTGCAGACCAAAGAGAAGGAGCCCAGAAGCAGAAACTTCAGCCTTTATCACACAGATCTGGGTTTACATTTTTATCTGACTATCTGGCTGAATGGCTTCAGGTAAGTCACTTAACCTCTCTGAGCTTCAGTTTCCTCATCTGTAAAAGGGGAATAAGTACACCTTATTAGCCTGGCATTTGCTGAGGTGCAATGAGAAGGTGCATATGTGAGTCTGGCCAGTACCTGGGACACAGTAAACGCTCAATATGGGGTGGCTAATATTGCTCTTTTTTTTTGAGTTGGAGTCCCACTCCGTCGCCCAGGCTGGAGTACAGCGGCACACTCACAGCCACCCCAGTGTCAGCCTGCTGGGTTTCAGTGATCCTTCCACTTCAGTCTTCCAAGTAACCAGAACTACAGGTGTGCGCTACCACGCCTGGCTAATTTTTGATTTATTGTAGAGATGAGGTTTCGCCAAGTTGCCGGAGCTGGTCTGCGTGGGCGCAGGCAATTCACTCACCTTGGCCTCCCAAAATGCTGGGATAACAGGCTGAGCCACCAAGCCTGGCCAATATTGCTCTTTTTATGGTCAATTGTTCTGTTTCTTCCATCTTCTGGTAAGCCATGCTAAGAAGTTGCTCTCTGAGGCTGGGCCACTAGGCAAGACTGGGGGCTGCCCGCTGCTGTGCCAGGGTAGGGGCTCATCGTCTCTCTTCTCCCTGTGTCAGGGGACACACCTTGCAGGCCACACACATACAGCTGCCTACCCTGCCCACTGTATTACCATCCTTTGATTTACCAATTTTTCTAATTACACATTTTTTCAAGAACGTTTATTATTTATCTTCATTTTTACTCTAAGTGAATTTTGTTCCTATAACGAAGACATGCCATATTCTAGTCCCATGGGCCCTGTTCATTGCTGAGTATGGAGTTAAGCCCCTTCATGTGCCCAGGACCGTCACTTTGAGAGGTTGAGCCTGGCTATGGAGCCCTGACAGAACCGTTGGACTCAGAGTGTTTTGGGCACGATTCCTGCCTTTCTACCTCATGGTTTAGGACGATTAAGGATGTTGAGGTGGGGGCAAGCCTACTTCAAGACGAGTGGTTGTGAAAGTGGACGGCAGAGGAGGGGCTGCTCTGAGACCCTCCCCGCCTCCACCTTCTCCGACGCAGGACCAGTGAGACTGGCTGCCCCTCTGGCTCCTGCCACACGGGGTGCCTGCCCTCCCATCAGGCCTCACCAACCCTCTTAAAGTCAGTGGTAGGGGTGAGGTCTCCATCTCTCTCCATCTGAGAAGCAGACAGCAGTCAAGAGGTGGACTCATAAACCACACGGCCTGGGTTGGCATCCTGACCCCTCACTTTCCCACTGTGTGACCTTGGGCAGGTAATTTCATTCTCTGTGCTACAGTTTTCTCTGCTGCAAAATGGGGACAGTAATAGCACCGACCTCATAGGGTCCTTGTGGAGCTGAAATGAATTGGTACCCATAAAGAAAGCACTTAGCTCAGAGCCAGGCATACATACAATAGGCACCCCGTGACCATCAGCTGTTAAAATTATTCCCGGTGCCTCACATGGGGCCGGGCACACACAACGGGAGCTCGGTTCTCATCTGCTGAACGGATGAACCACGTTGTTTCGACACTGATAATAAATTGTCTGAGTCTCAAGGATGCTGACGGAGAACCCAGCAACCGGGTGACAATATTTGCATTTCACCGCGACCAGAGACTAACATCTCAAAGCCCTTCTGATTCATCAGGAAGGTAGGGTTCACAACCCAGTAATAAATACCAGGTCAGAAAGTGGAGCCAAGTTGGCGGTCAAGATTGCTGTGGCCTGTGTGCGTGAGCCTCCTCTGGTCCCAAGGCCTGGAGCTGATCCTCCCCTTGGATTCAGGGTACAGAGGGCAAAATGCATGACGCTGTGCAAGTTTCCTGGGCACCCGTACAGAGTTCACAGTGAGGGGTGCTTTTGCCTTAAACGGAATTTTGAAACTTTCCTTTGAAATGTGACCCTGGGCTACTCAGCCTCCTAAGCCTTAACTTTCTCCCCTGCATGTGAGGATAACAGGCCACCTCAGCAGATCTGAGAACTACAGACGAAACAGTGGTTCACAATCTCTGTAAGGGGTCTGGGAGAACAACTGGAATGCAGAAGATAAAGGTCACTAAATGCAAATAGACTGGCCCCACCTGAGAAGGACAAATGTTCAGTTTTGCTTTCTCGAGGACATTTAGCGATTGTATGGAGACACTTTTGGTTGTCCCATCCCAGGGAGTGCTACTGGCATCTCTGGACAGAGGCCAGGGATGCTGCTGAACATCCCACAATGCACAGGACAGGCCCCACAACAGAGAGTTAGCCAGCCCCGCACGTCAACAGGGCCCAGGTTGAGAAACTCTTATTTAGAGTGACCAGTTCAGATTCAGTTTAACCTTGTCATATGAAAGACTAATTTTCTCAGTTGTGTGGGTAAAGTGCTTCATGGCTGCTGTTAGACAAGGAGAAAGCGATCAGCAGAAAATTCCACCCAACTGCCAACATGGCATCGTTTTATGACTAAGATCCCAAAACTGTCAGTAAAGGTCAACCTTCCAGGAAGTTCTGAGAAAGGCAGCTTTTCATGTTGATTTCCTGGGCTGATTCCAGGACTAATTGGCCTGCCTCACACCCAGGGAGAAACCCCGCAGCACAGAGAGCCTCCTTCTCTGCTGTAGGTCCCCACCCATCAGTCTGGAGGAGGAGGACAAACCACCCTGCCTAGCATCTAGCTCGTTCCAAAGAAAGGCTGCCCATCCCTCAACTCCTGCCTTCCTCTGGCCCTCCTTCCCTCCCACAGATACTAAGTGCCCGCCAGGCATCCACCAGTGTTGCAGATACTGGGATATAACAGTCAACCGGCCAGACAAGGGTGTGGTCTTCCATGGAGCCTGCAGGGAAGGACCTGGAAAGCCAGCCCCTCTATGAAACCAACCTTTTCCTTACAAGATCCTTGACCATGTTCTTAGGACCCAAGACAGTTAAAAAACATTTTTTAGCCGGGCTTGGTGGCTCAGCCTGTAATCCCATGCCTTGGGAGGCTGAGGTGAGTGGACTGCCTGAGCCTGCGGGCTCGAGACCCGCCTGGGCAACTTGGCGAGACCTCATCTCTACAATAAATCAAAAAATCAGCCAGGCGTGGTAGTGCGCGCCTGTAATCCCGGCTACTCGGAAGGCTGAGGCGGAAGGATCTGCGGAGCCCAGCAGGTCGAGCTGCGGAGGCCGGGAGCGGCCACTGCACTCCAGTCTGGGTGACAGAGTGAGACTCCAACTCAAAAAAAAAAAAAAACACACACAAAAAACATTTTTTAATGGAGCATCTACCTCTTGCCCCTTATTTGTATTCAAAATTGCAGTTCAGAGAGGTTAAGTGACTAGACCAAAGTCACACACATGAGAGTCTCAGAGGCAGGATGAGAATCTGGGTTTCTCCATTCCAGAGTTTTGGCACTTGACCACAACCCACTGTCACCCCAGCAGCGCTCATGGCTTGCTCTGTGCTGGGCACTTTACATAGATTAGCTCATGCGATCCTCACTGCCACCCTATCAGGTAAAGACTACTGTTATTCCCACTGGACATTTGAGGAAACTGAGGCACAGAGACATTCAGCAACTTGTCAAGGTAGAGCTTGAATTTTCAACACCTGGGCAGGATGACCCCTCAAATGCTCCCCATTCTCAGTCCCTGATTGTTAGAACAGATAAAGAGGTCAGACATGACAACTGTCAGCAAGTCACTCCCCTCGCCTGGCCTTGGTTTCCCCATATAAATGATGTTAGGGTAGTCTTTGTGATTTGAGGGTCCGCCCTACCTCTGACCTCTGAGGACCTTTTGAGTCCTGGCACCTGCTCCTTGGTTCCCGGTGTGCCACTAATGCTGCTCCTGTTCTCAGCTGCCGGCATTTGGCAGAGATATCAGAGAAACCAAAGGTACCTCCCAGATGTTATCAGGGACTGGTATTATTTAGACATGAGGCCTTATCATAGTCCTGTGGGAATACCTTGGTTCCCCAACCCCTGTGGGTAAAATCTGCCAAGGTTTTGGTTAATGGCACTTGTTTTTATAGTGTCCAGCTCTGCCACCTACTAGCTTAGGCAACTTACATCACCTCTCTGGGCCTCAGTTTGCTCATCTGTAAAGTGGAAATGCCTACATTCAAGGATGGCTATGAGGACGAAATGAAACAATGACTGACAAGGGCCAGGCGCGGTTACCAGCATGTAACTGGTGCTTAATAAATGGTGGTGAGGCGAGTGGATTGCCTGAGCCGGTGGGTTCAAGACCCGCCCGGGCAACTTGGCGAGACCTCATCTCTACAGTAAAATAAAAAATAGCTGGGTGTGAGCCACCACACCCAGCCCACACAAAACATTTTAACTCCATGTCATAGAGCCAA
>CAUYQG010257122.1:0-18758 GCA_963574415.1 Tarsius wallacei
TTTTAAATTATTATTTTAAATTACAATTTGACTTGTAATATTGAGAAAGCCTTGGTTACATAGAGGTTTTTCTTCACAGTGAAGAGAGGAACCAACCCTTATTTCAGGAACTAACCCTTATCTGAATGTCAGAATAAGGAAGGCTATTCCTAAATTAACAGCACTCATACTAACTGTTGACTCTTTCTCCAGAGAGATTATATAATACATCAAAAAAGAATAGTATTTTTTTTCTTTTGGTAGGCAAATTCCTGGCTGCCCTGCAATCTCTAAATAAAGGCAGGGGTGGGAAGTGTGAATGCATAATATACTGTTATGTAAATGACATTCAAGTTTTCAGTTAAGGTTTCTGATTTCTGCCTCCACCTCTCACTCCTTCCCTCTGATAAACCTGCTGTCTCTAAGTCCAGAGTTCCTTTGCTTTCTTTTCTCTTCTCAGCATCCTTCATTAGGGTGTGACTTTCTCTGCTTTGAGTCATCAGTAAATAGTTTATCATCCACTTTGCAAATTCTATAAATTTGCTAAAATTTCTCATGTGTTGAGACGCTCCTTTAATTGTTATGAAATCATGCTTATTAATTGCTATCATATTGATTTAAAATGACTGTGAAAAAAGAGTGCTATGAAAGTGAAGACTTAGTCTTTCATTTTACCTACAAGTAATTTTAATGAATTTTATGATTTTATAATTCTATTATTCTTCCAGCTTCCAACCCAGATTGTAGAGACCTGGAAAGAACATGATTCCAATTCTTACAACAAAATGTGAAGTTATCTTGGCTAACTTTATATTCACATCATCTGTTTTAACCTGTTGGAGAAGAGAGATCACAGAGCAACTGAGTTGAGACATGATGTGTGCAGTGAAAAAAGAACTGTGAGGATTAATTCACCTGAGTTAGATAAAAATAAAAGAAGAGTTCAGTATGAATAGTTGTACACTGATGAAGGCTAAGTGTGTGCTGGAAAGACTGTGTAAAACCAATGGGGCTAAAGACATTGTAGTCCACACCCTCTTTCACAATTTCACCATGAAGTGTTCAGTGAAAAGACAGGGGGGAAAAAACCCTAAGAAGTAATCATGTGGTACAGAGATATGGTAGGGGAAAACAGCTATACAGGAGGGGCAAGAAACGCCACATGAATGTACTACCTTATCTACTGCTGAACAAAATCCTTACTCTTTGGGAATGAGGAACAACCAAGAACTGCAGTTCCTGGAGCATTAGTGAAAACTTACTGCAACTGAAAGAAGATGACAAGGGTAAAAAACAATAAAATAAACAAAAACTACCTCTTGGAAGCAGTTGGATTGTGCACTGGGCTCATAACTACAATGAGAAGAAGGTCAACAAGATAAAGAAACCTATATACTTCAAACCCAGGAATATTATTCCAGATCAATCCAGAGGTTTAACTACAAATTAGAGAATGCACCTCCATGACCACACCACATCATTAAGTGAAGAAACTTCAGATTAAAAATAAAAATGCAATACTGCTGGAGGAGGGATAGGAGAAGAAAAGGCATGCAAAGAGACTTTCTGAGGCTCACCACATTGAAAGGCCTAGAACTCAGCAATGGAGAGGAACTGCTCTGGAAAAACAAGTTACGCTAAATACAAGGCATTTGTATAGCAATCTGAAACCATGGTACACAAATGGTAACCATAGCAACAACACTGCAAAACTAGATCAATTCTGAATTATGTTGACATATACTTTTCCATTAACTGTTTAGTAAAGAGATGCCCTCATTTCCAAGCATGCACATTATTTACCTCAAACTCTGCTTCCCAACATATGATGCCAGCATTAAAATGAAATATGATATAAAAGTAAAAGCAAAACAACAACAACAAAACATTAGAATAGACAAAGAAAAAGTTAAACCAGACTTATATATGACCTAGGTGTTAGATTTGTCTAACAGGGAATTTCGATCACTATAATAAATATACTAAAGGCTCTAATTTAAAATATAGACAAAAATAAGATCAAAGGGATGCTTTCAGCTGGGGAATGGAAACCATATAAAATAATCAAACAAGAATGAAAGAAATAAAAATATAGCATCCAAGATGAATGCTTTTGATAGGCTCATCACGAGATTTGACAGGGCTGAGGAAAGAATTAGTGAATTTGGAAAGATATCAATAAAAATTATGTAAATTGAAACCCTAAAGGAAAGTAAAGAGAATGAGAAGAAAAAAAGAAAAAAAGAAAATTCCAGAGCTGTGAAACAATATTAGATGTTCAAACTTAGGTGTGATAGAATACATGAAGAAAAAAAATTAAGCAAGAAAAAATATTTCTTTAAACAATCATAAGAACTTTCTGATATTTATGATAGTCAACATAGAACATATCCAAGGAGCTCAAAGAACATTAAGCAGAAATATGGAAACAAACATCTTAAGCGTATCATTTTCCAATGCTAAAATCTAAAGACAATGAGAAAACTTTAGCGATAGCCAGAAGAAAAGAAACATTACTGAGAAGAAAAAATAAAGACGACTGAAATTATGCTAGCTAGA
Source organism: Tarsius wallacei (assembly GCA_963574415.1). NCBI lineage: Eukaryota > Metazoa > Chordata > Mammalia > Primates > Tarsiidae > Tarsius > Tarsius wallacei. The sequence continues at coordinate 2,539 of CAUYQG010257122.1, forward strand.
TGATAATAGAAGAATCTTTTAAAATTCTGAAAGAAAAAGATAATTCTAACCAAAAAAAGTATACTTTTAACCCAGAAATCTATACCCTCCCAAAGTAGCTTTTATTAATGAAAGGCTATAAAGCCTTCAAAACAAAAACTCATAGAGCTCACTGCCAACAGATCTTTGAGCAGAAATGTTAAAAATATTCTTCAGGTGACGATGGACAACTAGCAGCAACTGGTGTGTACCTCCCTCACAGAGAGGAACCAAAAATAGGGAGTGAGTCTCTATACTCACAGCAGGACACGGAGGAACACACTCCACACCCACCCCCACTTGACAGAGTGGGTCCCAAGGAAAGCAGAGAACTGTAATCAGAAAGCCTGCTCACCAGGACCCAGATCCCAGATCCAGCATGGAGAGCAGGGAGGCCTCCAGTGTTGAGAAGCAGTGAGTTAAGGAGTGAGGGAGAAATCCTCTGGAACTCTAGTCACCACCAGGGTCAAGGGGGAGCCGCTGCAAAACCCAGAGACCTCAGCCCAGCAGAGAGCTCCCAGTGGCCGTGTTGCCCAAGCCTACTTGGAATCCCTCAGGCCACTGACCTGCTTTGCCAGACAAAGAGGGAGGCTTAAGACCACTCTGCTGAGGGACAGATACTTTCCCGCCACTGTAATCCATGCCATCTTTGCTCCTGGGCTAGGGAGGGAGTACCACAACAGAGCCATAGTGCTTGTCCACAGCACAGGCCTACAGCTGTCATAAACAGGAGCAGGAAGGAGTCAGGGCACCCCTTGCCTCTCCCATCTTGGCTGCTTTATTGTGATACTGATTGCTTGCTACGGGCCCCTTCTCCTGGCTGAACATGACACGCAGAACCCACCACTACTCCCACTTCCCCCTTAGTCCCCTCCCCTGCACATGAGCCATTTAGCTGGCAAACCCTGCCCCTGAACCAAGCCAGCCCTTCTCAGCACAGACTCTGCCACTAAAATAAGTGTGAGCAGAGGGAGATCAGGATGCGGATGCACAGCAGTTTCCCGTCTAGGCTGCTCCCCCACAATCACAAACAGCTAGCTCTGGGTCTGAGAAGCAGTAGGATTCTCAAAATCTTCTAAATGAAATGGCACAGACATGCTGCCTTCAGGCACACCAGCTTCTAGACCCAATAAGCAGAGATTCTATCTCCATCTAAAGACCTATGGCTTGAACTACAACACCCAACAACAAAATCGGCATATCCAGCAGCTCCTGAAAGAGAGTGAAGTATCAGCTCCCTCAGATGGAGAAAAATCTATGCAGAAACTCAAGCAACACAAAAAACCAGAGGGTTTTGTCACCCTCACACACTCACACAAGCTTCCAAGTAATAGACCATTTACAGAATGAATTATCTGTGATGTCATGGAACTGAGAAGATATATGCAAAGAAATTCATTGAGATACAAGAGAAAGTGGACTTTTAAATTAGAGAAGTCAGGAAAACAGTTGAAGAAGTGAAAGTGACATGGAACAGGTTACATTGAACTTCTATATCTGAATAACTCACTTCAATCCCTAGATGTAATCAGATCAGATAAAAATAAAGAAGAAATAATTTTTTAAGTGAACAAAGCCTATGAGAAGTATGGGATTGTGTAAACAGACCAAATCTGTGTCTGATTAACGTTTCTGAGAGAAAAAGAGAAAATGGGAGCACTCTTGAAACAATAGTCACAGATATAATCTGTGAAAACTTTCCCCATCTTGCTAAAGACATTGATACAAAGACACAAGAAATTGAGAGAACTTCTGAAAGTTACTATATGAGATGGCCAGGCACAAGTCACATTCTCATTAGACTAAGACTAGCATGAAAGAAAAAATATTAAAGGCAACTAGAGAGAAGGGACAGAATACCTACAAAAGGAGAACCAACAGAATAACAGCAGACCTCCCAGCAGAAACCTTACAAGCCAGAAAAGAGTGAGGGACCATTTATAATATTCATAAAGGAAATAAATGCCAAGAATCTCCTACCCTGCCAAACTAAGCTTTATAAATGTAAGTGAAATTAAATCTTTCCCAAACAAGCACTAAGATATTTTTTCACTTTTATATCAGACTTACAAGAGATGCTTAATGGAGTTCTAAACACAGAAATAAAAAAAAGATGCTACCCACCACAAAAGAACAAGTAAACATATGGATTACACACCATACAAATTATCCACTAAAATGAGACTACTAGAAACTGCACAGCATTATGATAGGGAAAAACCCTCACATATCTCTAGTTACTCTAAATGTTAATGGTGTTAACGCCCCACTTAAAAGACACAGAGTGGTAAACCGGATTAAAAAACAAGACCTATCTTTTTGTTGTCTTCAGGATACCAATCTTACCTCTAATGATAGCCATAGACTCAAGAAAAAGGGATGGAAATGGACAACAAAAAAGTACAGGTGTCAGACAAAACAAACTGTCAGCCTATCAAAGTAAAAAGGGAGAATGAAGGGTATTACATAATTATGATGGTATCAATTTAACAACAATAATTCTCTATTTTAAATATATATGTACCCAACATTGGAGCACCCAGATTTATAAAACTTATCATTACTTAATTTGAGAGAGGACGTAGACAGCCACACCAAAATGGTGAGGAACTTTAACAACCCACTAACATTTAGACAGATCATCAAGACAGAAAACTAACAAAGAAAGTCTGGACTTAAAATCAACATTCGACCAATTACATTTAACAGACGTATGTAAAACACTTCACTCAATAGAATATGTATTCTTCTCATCCACACATGGATTATACTCCAAGACTGACCACATTGCAAAGTGGGCAAATAACTTACATAGTAAATTCTCACTTGTATCCCACAACTCTAAAATTAAAAAAAAAAATCTAAGTGGGCAAAGGACATGAATAAATACTTCTCAAAGGAAAACATGCAAGTGGACAAAAAACAGTTGAAAGAATATTCAATATCACTAATCATCAGAGAATGTAAATAAAAATTACAGTGAGTTACCAGCTCACACCATTCAGGATGGCTTTTATTAAAAAGTCGAAAAACATGTTGACAAGATTGTAGAGAAAAGAGAAGACTTGTATATATTTGGTGGCAATGCAAGCTTGTTTAACTCTTGTGGAAAACTGTTTGAAGATTTCTCAAAGTACTAAAAATAGATCTACCATTCAACCTAACATTCCCACTACTGGGTATATACCCAAAGGAACACAAATCACTCTACCAAAAAGAAATCTACATGCAAGCCGGGCTCGGTGGCTCAGCCTGTAATCCCGTGCCTTTGGGAGACTGAGGTGAGTGGATTGCCTGAGCCCGCGGGTTCGAGTCCCGCCTGGGCAAGCAAGACCTCATCTCTACAATAAATCAAAAAATTAGCCGGGCGTGGTAGCGCGCGCCAGTAGTTCCAGCTACTCGGAAGGCTGAGGCGGAAGGATCGCCGGAGCCCAGCAGGTCGAGGCTGCGGTGGCCGGGAGCGGCCACTGCACTCCAGTCTGGGCGACGGAGTGAGACTCCAACTCAAAAAAAAAAAAAAAAAAAAGGAATCTACATGCACATGTTTATCACAGCACAAACCCCAGTAGCAAAAACATGGAACCAACCTAGATACCCATCAATGGTTCACTGGATACAGAAAACGTGACACATATACACGATGGAATACTATTCAGCCATAAAAATGACAAAATTCTGTTCTTTTCAGCAACATGAAAGCAGCTAGAGTATATCCTTCTGAATGAATTGTCACAGAAACAGAAAACTGAATAAAATTTGTTCTTCCTAACAAGTGGGAGCTAAGTGCTGAAACCACACAGGCATGAGGATGGGAACAACAGACACTGGGGCATTCCTAAAGGAGAGAGGAAGGGGAGTAAAGGTTGAAAAACTACTTACTGGGTACATGTTCACCACCTGGGTGACAGGCTCAATAAAAGTCTACCATCATACAATATACCTATGTAACAAACCTGCACGTGTACCTCTTGAATCTAATAATAATCATAATCAGCATCATCATCAATAAAATATTATTCAGGCATAAAATATCTTACATCAGATTGCTATTTGAGTCTACCAAGAAACATAGAGCTCTAGAAATTGAATAAAGGAAGGCTAATGGATTCTTTTTACTTAATTTTTAATATAAAGCAGAATTGTTACTGAATTGTCTATATTGCCTGTTTACAAGATAGGGGGAAAAAGGTCATGACAAAAGTAGCAAAATGATTGGAAAGAGGCTTGGTAATATACAGCTCAAGATTCTTATACTACAGATGAAACAGTGTAATATAAAATAAAGATTGACATTCTCATTATATAAACATCTATATTGTAAATGCTGAAATCAAAACAAAAATTTAATAGAGGAGATAAAATGGGATATTGGTGAATGATGAATTACAGAAAAAAAACCCTACAATTAGATGGAACAAATAAAAAACAGCTGACATGAGAGTAGTTATAATCTAGCCATATTATTGATTACATTAAATTATTCTAACAATCTACCTAAAAACAGAGATAACCACATTTGCTTTTTAAAAAACAGGGACTAGCTGTATGATAATAAAATAAAACTCACTTTGAATTTAAGATTAAGACTAAATGATAAAGATGTACCATGTAATCACAGATAAAAAGAATGCTGGAATAGTAATATTAAAGAACAAAGAAATAGGTTATTCTAAGAAACTGCCCTATCCTAATGCAGATCAAGAAATGATCTGTAATTTTAAGTAAACTTTTCTGTTGACTTTGTCATAGCTTCTGAATATGTAATTTTGATTTTTCTAACTGTAAAACTTGTTTACTTTTTCTTATTTTGAATATCTTATTTTAGAAAAATGGTCATTGTTCTAAAAAATGTTGTTACTGAAAAAAATGAAATAAATTTTATAGCAAGAAATTATAGCTATCAAAGATAAAAGAGATAATGCATAAAGATAAAAAGGTTAGTCTCTAAGAAGACCTATAAATTCTAAAAGTTTTTGCATCTAATAATAGCACCTAATAATATCCAAATTATTGAAACAAAATCCTGTTACAAATAAAAGGACAGTCCAGGCTTGGTGGCTCATGCCTATCATCCCAGCACTTTGGGAGGCAGAGGTGAGCGGATTGCCTGAGCCCACAGGCTCAAGACCAGCCTGGGCAACTTGGTGCAACCTCATTTCTACAATAACTTAAAAAATAGCCAGGCATATGCGTGACTGTAGTTCCAACTACTTAGAAGGCTGAGGTGGAAGGATCGCCTGAGTCCAGCAGGTCGAGGCTGCAGTGGCCATGAGTGTGTCACTGCACTCTAGGCTGGGCAACAGAGTGAGACTCCAACTCAAAAAAAAAAAAAAAAGAAATTAAAGGACAAATGGACAAAAATACAAATATACTTGTATATGTTAACAACTTTCTTTAATAATTAATATAATCAGTATGTAGAAACCCAGGAATGATACAGAAAGCCTGAACCCCACAACCAAGTAAGTACAGTAGTCCTAATTGATATTTATATAACATACCATTCTCAGACAGCAGAATATGCTTCCTTTTAAAATTAATACAAAACTCAAGACATTCACTAGGAAAGCTCTTAAGCTGGGCCATTAAAAAAATTAAAATAAAACAAAGCAAACAGATATAATCTTTGACACATAGAAAACAATAACAGACACATACCAGAAAACTGTCCAAACATCAGAAAATTGTCAATATACTTCTAATCAACCTTTAGATCAAAGAGGAAATCTCAAGGCAAATTTTAAAGCATATTCAAACTGGAATGAACTTGAAAATATACAGCATATTAAAATGTGTGGAATGCAGCTGAATCAGTGTTGTGTGTGTGTATCTGAGGTGTTTATGGGGTTTAATAATAAAATAATATTTATTTATTGCTCATTACTTTAAAAATTACTTGACCTATTTTTAATAAAATAATATTAATGAGTGGTTGATACTCAAGATAAAACACGTGTTAATTTGTGTGTGAGTGTGTGTGTGTGTGTGTTTAGTGTGTATATATGCACTGAAAGCTTTAAATTATTACTTGCTAAAAGCATTCCAATTTTTTCCATGTACTTATAAAAAGATAAAAGTTTCATATGCATTAATTCAATCCTTCTCATGACAATATATTATTTCTTACTCATGTTATTAGAGTGCATTACTTTCTTTTTTCTTTTTTTTTTGGAGTTGGAGTCTCACTCTGTCGCCCAGACTGGAGTGCAGTGGCCACTCCCAGTCACCGCAGCCTTGACCTGCTGGGCTCTGGTGATCCTTCTGTCTCAGCCTTCCAAGTAGCCGGAACTACAGGCGCGAGATGAGGTCTCGCTTGCCCAGGCGGGTCTCAAACCCGCGGGCTCAGTCAATCCACTCACCTCAGCCTCCCAAAGCGCGGGATTACAGGCTGAGCCACCGAGCGCGGCTTAGAGTGCATTACTTTCTAACAGTCTAGTATGTTTAATGTTCTCTTTCTCTCTGTGAATTATATATATGTTATAACAGTATATGATACATAACTACTCATAAATTATGTTGCATAATTATAAATACATTTTTTGTTTTTATATATATTTAAGAAACATACAAAATTAGATTCAATAGTTCTTAAGAGCATGTAAGTAAGCTTCTTGAAACATTCAAGGATTTATTTATTCATTCAACAAATTTGTTTTACCATTTGATTTCCAAACACTTCAAGTCCTGAAGTTATAACAATGAACAGAGCAATACATATATACATGTTTTACATTTTAAAGGGGGAGGGCAAAAAGTAAGATAAACTAAGATATACTATAGCATATGTGAAAGAAATACCAAAAAAGTTTAAAGAGGTATAAAGATTGCAGTAGTATTCTAGAGGTTGTTGTTCCAATTTTATGTAAGATAATTTAAAAAATACCTTCAAAACAGAAAACCAAATACTGCATGTTCTCACTTACAAGTGGGAGTTAAACACTGGGTACACATGGGCATAAGGATAGGGACAGCAGATGTTGAGGACTCCTAAAAATGGGAGGGAGGAAGTAGGCCAAGTGTTGAAAAACTACCCATTGGTTACCAAGCCCAAATTTCACCATCAAACATACAGTATACCCATGTAACAAACCTGCACATGTACATCTTGAATCTAAAATAAATTTTAAATAAAAATAAAGTAAAAAGAAGAAAGAAGGAAAGAAAGAAAGAAAGAAAGAAGGAAAGAAAGAAAGAGAGAAAGAAAAAATGCATCTTGGAAAAAGTGGTTTTGATAGCAGCTGGAAAACTCTGGGAGCATGCTGAACGGACATTTGTAGGAAAGCATTGCCTACAGACAAAGGAATGGCAAGTTCAAAAGCCCTGAGCCAAAAGAGTGGCTGGCATTTTCTAGGAATATCTCAGGAAAGTTCCTTGAGAGTGGAGGGTGAGGATGGCTGAGAAAGGTGGACTTCTGAGATCAGAAACTTAAGAGTTAGGGACTGGGAGCTGATGATGTAAGCACTTTAGACTTTGTAGAAACTTCCCTCAGCCCTCCAGAAAGTAAGATAAAGAAGAAATGTGTTAATACCCAAAATGTCCTTTTGAAGGAATTTTTGTAATCAGTCTTCATTTATGTATTAATGCTCAGGAGTAGTTGCTGAGTGGCTAAAGATAATCTTTACTTAAAGAAGTAAAACATAAGCTAGTAGACTTCAATTATGCCTGATACCAAAAGCATAAATATAGTCATGTTTTCATACAATTAAGACTATAACAAGTACAATGTTAAAAAAAAAGAAAGCTTTTAAATGTCCCTCTTTAAAAGTAATTTGGTAATTCAGAAACAAAACAAGGGAATATATTCTTAAAGTTGTTTTAAATTGAACTCAATGAGTCTACAATTAATTATATTAAAATTTTGTTTTATTTTTGAAATTTTTATGGCAAATTAATAATAAGATTATTAATAAATTATAAATAAATAATAAAATTATCTTCCATGTGGAATACACTCTGATCAGAATTTATTGGGCATGGGCTTTGATATGAAAACACTGATATTAAATAAACAGCACAATAGAACGATTACTAGGCCAGTAAAAGCTGTGGAAGAAAAGAAGCATTGAGAGGTGAGAGGTATGAGGATTTTTCTTCTGGCTTGAAACCAGAGTGAGATTTCTGGAATGCAAATAACCTCTGTCTTTCTTCCTTTAAACATTGTCAAAATTTATCTCCTCCCACATTTGAAGCTATGATTATATTGAAAACACCTCAGGTACAAGCATAAAATATCTTCGGATTCTCAAACGAGCAGTTTTCATCAGCCTCAAACAATGTTGACCCTTATATTTCAGTTATCAGATTAAGTATAATCTTTACGATGATCCCTATGTTGATGTGGCCAGATCATATTTTTAGATATAATTTGGGAAGCTTTTCTCTTCCTAATTTACCACATTTTCTTCTTTCTCTTCCTCCATAATCCTTAACATTGCAAGTCTCACGTCTTTCTGTCTCAGGCGAGTTGTCTGCCAGGTGAAATAATAAATGGAACGAGTCAGCAGGACTTATGGACTTTTGTCTTCAAAATCTTAAAATCATCAAGAAAGGTTAAGGTTAACAGTAAAAAAAAAAAAGTATATTTTCATAGAAGAATGAGAATGGGCCCAGCCAGTAATCACATTTAAAAAAAAAATTACACCAGAAAAGAAGCAAGAGAGTTGAGCTGGATATTTATTTATTTATTTATTTATTTATTTATTTATTTATTTATTTATTTATTTAGACATATATATGAAATCTCAGCACCTGGACTTTGTGTCCTGCCATTGTCCAAGTCAGACGAGCACTAGACATGGCTTATGCATCTACCATGTCTTGGGGGCTACAGAAGGTGCAAAAACTGTAATAATGCTCATTATAGATATTCAGTAAATGTTCTTTGACTGAATGATTGCACCAGAGTATAAACCCAGAGTAGAATAATGCTAGATTTAACGAAGCAACATCTCCTAAGAGCCTGGAGGCATTGAGGGCTTACAGGAAAAATTGAATTAATTCACAGGAAATGAAGTGACATTTCTTATACATGCATGTTTGGAGACAGAATGATACTGCTAATGGTAGTATGTGGTCCCACAGCAACCTATTACTATTATAATAAAGTTTACCACCTTTTATGCCTGTTGCTTAATTGTGCATGTTTTCCCCTAGAAAAGGCACAGTTTAGAATTATTTTCAAGTCTATTTTGCTTTGCATTTTATTCCCAAATGCTTGACAATAAATGACAATTAAAGATTTTACATTTAAAAAACAGAGTAAGCGACGAATTAAAAGTTTTGCCACCTGGAATGAATTTCGGTTCAAATAACATTCTGTTGCTAGACATTTTAGAATCACGTAATGCAGAGTTTTGTATCTCTGCTTTAATAATCACCCTCTGTGTAGCTCATCCCCTTCTCTGCAAAACTTCAACCACATACCCTACTACAAATGGCCCTGTAAAACATGCAAAGTGGCACATACATTTAATTTACTTTAATCTGTGTTAAAAGATAATTTTCTCACTGATGAGACTTTAAGTTTATTAAGAAATAAACACACATATGAACATCAATTTGAGAAGATGATACATATCTGTGGATGAGTGGGATTCACAATGCACTAAGGCTCTCACATTGGGGACTGCCCTAAAAGTTTTTGCATGAAAATGGAAAAGACTCTGTTACCTGCAGGCAGTAGTTAAGAGAAAGAAAGTTGTTGAGCCAGGAATTCTTGGTTCATTATTCCTAGATTCACCAGTGGAATATGTCAGAAACCAGGTTTATCTTACAATCTGAAGGCCAGACAGCAGGTTGAATTTATTGTCATTGTGTTTGCAAGAACATCAAATTTTCAGAATGGGGTTTAGCAGTTGGAAGAAAATCCTGGGATAACAGTGATTTGTTATTTTAAGAAATGTGGCAAATCAGCGCTCTCAGTGTCTCAGAAGATGATTTTTATGGAGAAATATGAACATTGATGACTGAGTAGAGATAGATTTTAGACATTCTTTAGGCTATTTATTTAATTTATGTATCGCTTTATTTTTACACACAAGACTGATACATAATAAATAACTAGTTCTAACTAAAAAGAGTTCTTTCTGAAAGAATAAAATAAAAGTAACTTAATCAGTATTTTTTTATAATTGAATTTGTAATTTTTTCTGTTAATTAGTGTTAAACATAAAATAATGGAGTGCCTTGTCTTTGATAGCATCTTGTATTAAAACAAATAAGATAATTCATCAAAAGATACTTGTGATTATCAAGTCCATATCGAGTGGGAGTCATACTTATTTAACATTTCAAAGTTAACCACACTACAGGCTCTTTTGAACCATTGACTATGGATATTAATATAATTCAGGTCATCTAAGTTAATAAGAGAATAAAGAAAATGCTTTTTGAAGCAAGATTCATAAGAAACATGCTGATCATTTAGCTGTTATTAACAGCTACTAATCTTTTAAATAAATTCTGGCTCCTGAAATCTACTCCTGTACCTTAGAAAAAAAAAGTGTGAAGACCTATTTTATTTTCATTCCTCTTTTGCTGTCAAGAAATAAGCCTTTTTTATCAGGCAGTCTCACAGTCATCTTGGCTATCACATCCATATTCTCCTCATAGGTCTCTTTCTTACCAGATGACATGTGGATACTCTTTTATGCTTAATTCAATTTCAGATGCTGACTTCATTTCCTAAATTCTTGGTGTTCAATGTGTACATCTTGACTGTAAGCTGTCCTCTCTGGCACCCAACTCTCACATTTCAACTTTACTCCTATATACATGAAATGCACCTGCATTTTCTACCACAGACCTTGATTGTTTTTTTTTTTTTTTTTTAGTTGGAGTCTCACTCTGTCGCCCAGACTAGAGTGCAGTGGCCGCTCCCGGCCACCACAGCCTCGACCTGCTGGGCTACGGCGATCCTTCCGCCTCCGCCTTCCAAGTAGCTGGAACTACAGGCGCACACTACCACGCCCGGCTAATTTTTGATTATTGTAGAGATGAGGTCTTGCCAAGTTGGCCAGGCGGGTCTCGAACCCGTGGGCTCAGGCAATCCACTCACCTCAGCCTCCCAAGGCGTGGGATTATAGGCTTAGCCACTGAGCCCAGACCTTGCTTTTTATTACAACTTGGCCTTAACCTTGGGTCAAAATCCTAAACTGAGATACTGGATCCCACAGCACCTGGAGAAAGTCCTCTGTCTTCCTGGCAGACACCACAGTTCACTGGGCGTAACCCACCAGTGCTTCTGCTTTAATAAATCTCCTGCCATCTCCAGTAATCTGTGACACTATCTCAATTGACTTGTTCAGTTTTCCAACCAGCTTGATTTTACAGGTAAAATTAAGCTCTTGAAATGTGCTAGATTTTTCTAGTTGTGCTCACAAGTAACTGTATATTTTAAAGTTTCAGAATAGTACAATATCCATTCATGCTGTCTCTTCAGTATCCGGTTTAATATAGGATTGTGTTTAAAAGAAAAAAAAACCCTGAAGTTCTTTTCATATAAGTGCTTAGTTTATTGGAGTAGAAATAACTATACTTCACTTTTTGGACACAAGATATCAGCTCCAGCTGCTATTCCTATCTTTCTCTCCTGCCTCTGCAATTTCTCTTCATAATTCAGGGTACGGGATAACCCACAGGTTAGCAGCATGTAGTCATACAGTTTCTATCATACCTCTTAATTTTTTTGACTAGTTAACTTTCACTATCACAGCAGCTACTTTCAATTATCTATACTCCCAACTGCCAATCTGCTGGAAATTCTAGATAACAGGCAACTTGTTATAACATATAAATATGCTTTTTATTTTTCTAAACTCATGTCTCCATATGCCAAGATCCTCCATTATGAATCTTTTAAACATAGCATATCTAAATAGCGGACATTGAAATATAATTTTACAGCATAGTTTTCACATATAGAACTACAAGTATTTTACAAAAAAGAAAAATGATTTATGAAAAAATACTATTCTGAAAGAAAAAACATTTTTCTCAGATCACTGTTAAATTAGTGTGGTTCTTATTTTCCTACTATATATCTAAATATTATCAATCAACTATATAAAAACCAATGTATGCTTTCCTTGATTTTGCAATTGTGAAAGCCATGAAAATAATTATTAACAATGAAAACTTTGCCTCAGAATGTTAAGACTGGAATTTAGACATTCAACAAGTATTTTGTGAGTGTTTACCAAGGATGATTTTGAAAATGAAAAAAGTTTGTATTTTTTCAACAACAACAATCATAAATTGAGGCTGTCCAAACAAACAGGATTTCCACAATTATAAATCTAGCTTTGTCTAACTTGTAAACACTTATTTTTCTTTTTCTTTTTTTGTGTTGGGGTCACACTCTGTGGCCCAGGCTGGAGTGCAGTGGCACACTCATGGGCACCCCAGCATTGACCTGCTGGGCTCCCGCAATCCTAATCCTTCCACCTCAGACTTCCCAGTAGTTGGAACTACAGGTGCGTGCTACCACACCTGACTAATTTTTCAATTTATTGTAGAGATGAGGTCTTGCCAAGTTGTGCGTGGTCTGGTCATACTTCTTTTTTTTTTTTTTGAGTTGGAGTCTGTCGCCCAGACTGCAGTGCAGTGGCCGCTCCCAGCCACCGCAGCCTCGACTTGCTGGTCTCCGGCTATCCTACTGCCTCAGTCTTCTGAGTAGCCGGAATTACAGGCATGCGCTACCACGCCTGGCTGATTTTTTTTATTTATTGTAGAGATGAGATCTCGCCAAGTTGCCCAGGTGGGTCTCGAACCCGTGGGCTCAGGCAATCCACTCACCTCAGCCTCCCAAGGTGTGGGATTATAGGCTGAGCCACCGAGCCCGGCTTATACTTCTTAACTTCATTTAGTATATGGGCATTAATTAAAAAAAAAAAAGATAAAATGAAACTATTGAAAGATAATATATATGAATATATGTGTGTATATATATATATATATATATATATATTATGAATACACATGCATACACACATATTTTATGTCCAGAAAATTCATTTATGAGGCAATGGAGAGCATACATTTTAATCTTTACTAAGTTAAGTTATGTTGTCTTATAAATACCAGTAATTATTTATACTCTCATTATTGGTGCAAATCTTTGTTAACACTCAGTATTGCCAGTGTTTCATTTTGTTTTCTTTTTTTGGTTGTTGCAAATTATCTTATTTCTTGTGCATACTTAGTTTACATTTCCCTAAAAATAATGATACAGAACACACTTTCCATATTCATTCACCATTCAGTTTTCCTCTCAAGTAAAACCTTGTTTTTTTTTTCACCTTTGGTCATTTTTCTACTAAAGGGCTTTGTTTTTTTTGTTGTTGTTGCCTTTATTTATTTATTTATTTTAGTTTTCTTTTTTTAATTTCTTTTCTTTTATTTTAAAGTCATGGGGTACAATTCAGGGTCAAGTATACAAATGGTCATTGTGTAGGGAAAGTTTGGGCCACACCTTGGTCTCCACTTCACCTGGTTTGAGATCAGGTACTCTTCTTGATGAGGTGTGCCCCTCCCTCTCCTGGCAGTTTCCCACTACTGCTAATCTCTTTCTTATTGAATGATTTTTCAGGGTCTGCTTATGAGTGAGAACATGTGGTACCCAGTTTTTTGTTTTGGTGATAGATCACTCAGTATTATCGACTCTAAGTTCATACAAGTGACTGTGAAGTTCATAATTTTGTCCTTCTTTATGGCTGCATAATATTCCATTGTGCACATGTACAAGTTTTTTTTATCCAGTCCTCTTTCAATGGGCAGCATGGCTGGCCCCATGTTTTTATTATTGTTAATAAGCAAAAGCCATAAACATGAGTGTGCAGGTATCTTTTGCATTGAGTGAATTGAGTTCCTCCAGATATATTCCCAGAAGGGAGATTGTGGGGGAGTAAGGAAGGTCAACTTTTAGATCTTTTAGGAATTGCCACTCTGTTCTCCACAGAGGTTGTACTAGCTTACATTCCCACATTGTAGAATTGTTCCCCTCTCCCCACATCCTCCCCAAGGTCTTTTGGGTTTTCTTATTGTTGTTTTTGTTTGGTTTTTTTTTGAGTTGAAGTCTCATTCAGTTGCCCAGACTGGATTGCAGTGGCCACTCCCGACCACCACAGCCTCTACCTGCTGGGCTCCAGTGATCCTTCTGCCTCAGCCTTCTGAGTAGCTGGAATTACAGGCACGTGCTACCATGCCCAGCTGATTTAAATTTTTTTAAAGTAAAACTTGTTTTTATTTGCAGATAACATAATCATTTATGTAGAGAATTCTTTAAGAACCTACAAGAAGATATTAGAACTAATAAAATTATTTCTCAAGTTCATAGAAATCAAATGGAGATATGCACACACACACATATATATACACCTAGTTTTTTTGTTTATTTGTTTGTTTGTTTGTTTTTAGGGTCTCACTTTGTCACCCAGACTGGAATGCAGTAGTACAATTACAGCACACCACAACCTTCATCTTCTGGACTGAAGGGATTCACCCTCCTCAGTCTCTGGAGTAGCTGGGAATACAGGTGAACATGCCCAGCTAATTTTTTATAGAGACAAGTTCTTACTATGTTGCCCAGCTGGTCTTGAACTCCTGGGCAAGGGATCCTCCTGCCTCATCCTCCCAAAGTGCCGAAATTATAGGTGAGAGTCACCATGCCCAGCCAGATATGCTATTTTCATAGACTGCAAAGTTCAGTAGCATTAAGATGTCAGTTCTCCCTAAATTGATCAGCAGATTACACAAAACGCCAATTTAAGATCCTATCTGGCTTTTTAAAAGTAGAATTTGAGAAGCTGATTGTATCATTTATGTGAAAAGGACCTAGAATAATAAAACCAATCTTGACACGAACAACAGAGTTGGAGGATTTATACTACCTGACCTCAAGACTAACTACAAGCCACAGCAATGAAGACAGTGCGATACTGGCATAAGGGCTGACAACCAGAGCAATTTAACAGAACAGAATGTTCAGAAATGGGTCTTTAAAGCAACCCAATGAGGAATGTAAAGTCTCTTCAAAAAATGACTCTGAAACTATTGAATATCCATGTGGGAAAACAAAAACAAAATAACTTGACCTTATCTTACAACATACAAAATTTTGAGGCTGAGTGACTTAACTGTGAAAGCTAAAACCATAAGGCTTGTGGAAGGAGACATAAGAATATCTTTGTGACTTGAGGCTAAACAAAGTTTGCATAGACAGGATGCAGAACATCAAAACCATGCAGAATACTATAGACTTCATCCAAAAAAAAATTTTTTTTTGGTACACTCTGGTTTGCTTACATAACTGAAATATATACAGTTAGCCGGGCTCGGTGGCTCAGCCTGTAATCCCGCGCTTTGGGAGGCTGAGGTGAGTGGATTGCCTGAGCCCGCGGGTTCGAGACCCGCCTGGGCAACTTGGAAAGACCTCATCTCTACAATAAATCAAAAAATTAGCCGGGCGTGGTAGCACACGCCTGTAGTTCCAGCTACTTGGAAGACTGAGGCGGAAGGATGGCCGGAGCCCAGCAGCTTGAGGCTGCGGTGGCTGGGAGCGGCCACTGCACTCCAGTCTGGGCGACGGAGTGAGACTCCAACTCAAAAAATACATGTATATACAGTTGCCCCTCAGTATCTGCAGGGATTGGTTCCAGGAGCCCCATGGATGCCAAACTCTGAAGATGCTCAAGTCCTTTATACAAAATGGTGTAGTATGCCTGTAATCCCAGCACTTTGGGAGGCAGAGATGAGAGGATTGTCTGAGTCCAGGGGTTTGAGACCTGCCTGGGCAACTTGGCGAGATCTCATCTCTACAATAAATCAGAAAATTAGCTGGGTGTGGTGGCGCCCACCTGTGGTACCAGTTATTTGGAAGGCTGAGGTGGAAGGATTGCCTGAGCCCTGCAGGTCAAGGCTGCAGTGGCTGTGAGCATGCCACTGCACTCCAGCTTGGGCAACAGAGTGAGACTCTGACTCAAAAAAAAAAAATGGTGTACTATTTGCATATAACTTATGCACATCTTCTTGTACACTTTAAATCATCTCTGGATTACTTATAATACCTAATACAATGTAAATGCCATGTCAATAGTTGTCATACTGTATTGTTTTTTATTTGTATTTCTTATTGTGACTTTTTAAAAAATATTTTTGATCCATAATTGGTTGACTCTGTAGATGCAAAACTTATGGAAATGGAG
>CAUYQG010257125.1:0-24987 GCA_963574415.1 Tarsius wallacei
TGAGGCAAAGGATCACTGGAGCCCAGCAGGTCCGACACTGGGGTGGCCATGAGCGTGCCCCTGCACTCCAGCCTGGGCGATGGAGTAAGACTCCAACTCCAAAAAAAAAAAGAAAGAAAAAAATGGTTTTCTAAACACCCTTCGGAATTAAGCCAAGTAGTGTTAGCTTTTTTCCTGAATCCTACCCTAACCTTCATCATCAAGGATACTCTCAGGCATGATGGAAGCATGACGGGTCTTGGTCGTGTGCCAGAATGTATAAGAGCCGATGAAATGCTGTGCCCAGTGGCCATCTTCCTCTCCAGGACGCTGACATGGGGAGGTAACATGGGAAGTTGTCTCCAGAGGGGAGCGGTTCATTGTTCTAGGCACAATATTTTTCTCCCCTACCAGGTCGAGGGCTCATTGAAAACCATGTTTTTCAACCAGGTGGGTTGAAAAACGTAGGTGTTGCGTTAGTGAATGAAGACTGCCACGGTTATGTGTATGGGTGTGAAGGGTAGTGGCATGGGATAGATTTGGAGGGACAAGAATTTGGACTTTGCTGTGTAAGCACTGGGAAGCCACTAAAAGGTTTTCAAGCAGAGACATGACACCGTCTCGTCTGTGTTTTAAAAGACTGCTGTGGCTGCAGGGTGGGGTAGTGACCGTGCATATGAAGTCATCACCCATGAGTTTGGCAATGGACTTGATTGGCATACATTACTCAACAGAAGTGGGCCTGGAGTCTTCATTTTGAGGTAAGCGCTTGTTTTTCCAGAATTGCCAATTAAGATAAAAACACTTATAGGCAGGGTACAGTGGCTCACATCTGTAATCACAGCACTCTGAGAGACCGAGGTGGGTGGATTGCTTGAGTCCAGGAGTTCAAGATCAGCCTGGGAAACATAGTGAGACCTCGTCTGTACAAAAAAATACAACAATTAGCTAGGTGTGGTGGTGCCTGTATTTCCAGCTATTCGGGAGGCTGAGGTGGATCGCCTGAGCCCAGGAAGTCGAGGCTGCCATGAGTCATGGTCATAGTGATCAGGCCTCTGCACTCCGGCCTGGGTGACAGAGTGAGATTCTGATTCTAAAACACACAAAAAAAGATAAAAACACTCATGCCTGTAATCCCAGCACACTGGGAGGCCAAGGTGGGAGAATCATCTGAGGCCGGGAGTTTGAGACCACCCTGGCCAACACAGCAAGACCCCATCTCTGCAAAAAAATAACTATAACAATACCGCCTGAGAAGGAGAATGAATCAGCTCTTATGCACCCATTAAAATAGAATTAAAAAAAAAATCAGTTTCCAAATTGACCAGAAGAGGGCAGAGTCCCTGTGGGAATGTGCCTTGGGAGAGAGGCATTTAGACACTGCGGGGAGTTTTCAGAGGATGCTGTCTAGGGAAGGCAGGCATACATGGCAGAAAGAGTCTGGTGCAAGACAGAGAAATAAGTTCTCCAGAAGCGGACAGGGCAGGAGAGCCTAAAACATCCTGGTTGCTTTATTGAGAGTCCTCGTCCATCCTCAGCCAGTATTGAGCTCCGCTGCATGACCGGCACTGTGCCTGGGGGCAGCGGCACCGACGTGGGCGTCATTGCTGTGGTCTCTGCCTCAGGAGCTCACACCCGAGTGAGGGTTGCCAAAATGAAATAAATAAATACAAAAGCAGCCGTGGACTTTGAGAACCACGGGGCGGCATAACAGAACGCCCGGAGGATTTCCCAAGTCAGGGGAGGTCCGTCTCGGAGGGGAAGTCTAAGGATGCCGAGGCCGGTGGGGAGTATGGAGACACGTGTTCCAGGCAGAAGGACGAGTGCATGAAGGCCCGAGGTTGGAAGGTGTCAGGACAGTCAAAATGTTAAGAGAGGTGGCTCACGGGTGTGAGGGGTAGTGGCAAGGGGTAGATTTGGAGGGACGAGAGTTTAGACTTTTCTATATGAGCACTGGGGAGCCATATGGGCCTTGTCTATGTTTTAAAAGACCATTCTGGCTGCAGAGTGGGGCCGTGGATTCATCATTCCTGAGTTTGGTCGTGAACTTGATTTATAAACATCACTAAACAGAAATGGGTTTGGAGTCTTTACTTTGGGGTAACTCCTGTTTTTCCAGAAATTGCCAAGTAAGATGAAAATATTTGTGCCTGTAATCCCAGCACTTTGGGGGGCCAAGGTGGGAGGAACGCTAGAGGCCAGGAGTTCAAGACCAGCCCGGGCAACTT
This sequence comes from Tarsius wallacei, assembly GCA_963574415.1. NCBI lineage: Eukaryota > Metazoa > Chordata > Mammalia > Primates > Tarsiidae > Tarsius > Tarsius wallacei. The sequence goes on from CAUYQG010257125.1 coordinate 2,208, forward strand.
CGTGAGATCCCGTTGCTACCAAAATACAAAAAGCGAATGAATTGGGAAGGAGCCTGGGGATGAGGGGTGCTGGCTAGGAGGCTGCTGCAGTTGCACAGGGGAGAGATGACGATAGCTCGGGCTGGGTGATGACAGTGGCGGAAAGACTCGAACAGACTGGAGACGTATTTGAGGATAGACTTGACAGGCCTTGGTCGTCAGATGCGGAGGGAAGCTGGCAAGTGTCTCTTGGCTAGTTTCTTTCTTGAGAAGCCGGGAAAGTCTAGGGAAAGGCCGGGCAAGGACGTGAGGACGGGGTGGGGAATGGAGAGCCAGGCGTTCCGCTTTGAACCCAGACGTAGGAGCCCCCGTGCACGTCCACGTGGGGATTTCCAGAACGGAGCTCTGAAGAGGGGCCAAGGGAGAGACACAAATCTGTGACCCATCCATGTCTGCAGGTCACACGTCTCATCTAAAGCCAGAGTGTGGGCGAGGTTCAGGGCAAAGAGAAGAGAGAGGGTGAGAAGGTGTCTTGGATGTTGCCCTGAGAACTCTGACGGGGGCGGGAGCGGGGGGTGTGGTGGGGGTGGGGTGGGTATTCCACACTGAGGCTTCCCTGGCTTGTGAGAAGGAAGCTCTTTCAGAAACGAGTCCAGTGCGTACCACTGAGTCTCTCCTTGTCAGGCAAACTGAACATGGGCAGTATTAGCTCCCTGTTGATGCTGTAATAAGCCACCATAAACTACTCAGTGGCTGAAAACAGCACACACATATGCTCTTGTGTTTCTGGAGGTCAGAAGTCTAACACATGCCTTGCCTAGCTAAATCAAGGTGCCAGCAGGACCGTGTTCCTCCCAAGGGCTTCAGGGGAGAACCCATGCTCTTGTGTTTTCTGGCATCCAGAGCGGGGGTCTGCAACCCCCGAGCTGCAAACTGCTATGGTCCGTGACCTGTTAGGACCAGGCCACACAGCAGGAGGTGAGTGGCAGCAGAGTGAGCTCCGTGTTCTGTTAGATCAGTGGTGGCATTAGATTCTCACAGGAGCGTGAACCCTATTGTGAACTGCGCGTGTGATGGATCCAGGTTGCGGCTCCTCATGAGAATCTAACGCCTGATGACCCCCCTCCAGCCCTCACCCCTGCCCGTGGAAAAACTGTCTTCCCTGAATAAGGTCCCTGATATCAAAAGGTCAGGGACCGCTGCCCTACAGGCTGGCCATGTTCCTTGGTGCATGGCTGGCCCCCGTTTTCAGAGCTGGAAGTGATGGGTTGAGGCTTTCCATGCTGCCTCCGACTTTCCCTCTCATTTCCCCAGGACCTTTGGGACTCCTTGTCCTGCCCGCATAACCTGCCATAACCTCCCACCTCCAGGTCTCAGAGCTGCAGACGTGGCTCCATCTGCAACACTTCTCTGTGGCCATATGCCACGACATGTCTGCGGGTTCTGCAGTTTAGGGCAGGGAAGTCTCTGGGGCCTTTGTCCTCTCCACGTAAGCCACCCACCCGCTTGGACAAAGAAGAAAGACAACTGGCGAAGCGATTGATGAGGGGTGTGTTTACCCTTTCCTCGTCAATTATAATAGCCATTTGTTTGAACAGGGATCATCCAGTTATTACTGTCGTGAGTGTCTCTTAGTGAAACGCAATGTCCCTTGACGTCTGTTAGGATGGCTAAAAATCCCAAACCAAAACAAAACTTCAAAACAGCCAAAGGGACAATACCAAGTGCTTGCAAGAGTCAGAGACTCTTATACGCTGCTGGTGGGAATGTAGACGGTGCCGTGTGTTAGTCGGGGTTCACAGGGACGGACTCTCTGGATATATGAATACATGGAAGAGTGTTTCTTAGGGAGGAGAGGCCGAGCTCCACGTTGGGCTGTCTGCAAGCCGGGCATGAGGAAAGTCAGTGGGTGACTCTGTTCAAGTCCTAAAGCCTCACAACCAGGGAGGCCGATGCTGCAGCCTCAGATGAAGGCTGAAGGCCCAGGAGCTCCTGGGATACCACCGGTGCCAGTCCCGGAGTCCAATGGTCAAAGACTTGGGAGTCTGACATCCAAGAGCAGACGGAGAGGAAGCCCAATGCCCCCCAGGGAAGGGAGAGAGCATGAGATCACCCGCCAATGGCTTACCCCGTCCTTCTGCTTTGCTACAACTGCTGGTGCCAAGTGGAGAGTGCCGCCCACTTTGAGTGATCTTCCCCTCCAGCACACGGACTCACATGTCAGCCTCCCCTGGACACACCCAGAATCCTGCTCTCCCCTTAGTCCAGTCAAGTGGGCATCAGATGTCAGTTGTCATGGACAGCCACTCTGGAGGGCAGTGGACATTCTTCAGAATGGTGGGCAGTGCGATTCCACGTCTAAGAATTTGCCCAAGAGAAATGGAGACATATGCACACACGGAAACCTGCACGCAGATGTTTACAATGGCTTTATTTGTAATCACCAAAAACAGGGAACAACCCACGTATCTCTTAACTGGGGAATGTATGAACAAGTGGTGGGACATTCCCACGACAGCAATAAAAAAGGACTGAAGATAAATTCAGCAGCATAAATGCATTTCTAACACACCACGCTAAGCCATACACAAACAACGGCTACATGCTGCAGGCTGCTTTGTGCCTTTCTGAAAAAGACTAAATTATGAGAACAGAGGATAGTCTGGTGGTAGCCAGTGAGGGACGAGGAAAGATGTTAATGACACGGTGACCCAAGGGCTCTTGGGGTGGTGGAGCTGGTGTTTTGTTTGTTTGTTTGTTGTTTGAGCCAGAGTCTCACTCTCACCCAGGCTGGAGTGTAGTGGCACGCTTATAGCCACCATGGCCTCGACTTGCTGGGCTCAGGTGATCCTTCAGCCTCAGCCTTCCAAGTAGGGAGCTGTTTTATATGTGGACTGTGGGATGCTCACACAACCTTAGGTGTCTATTAAAACCCATAGAACTGTATGCTAGAAAGGGCAGGTCTTTATGTAAATTATATGAGCCCTACAATTAAGTTCATGATCTCATTCTAGAAAAAGTGCTCCATCCCTCATTGCTGAATATCACTGTGGTCACCTTCGAAGTCCTCCCCTTGGGAAGCTATGCACTGACGCCAGCACCTATTCCAGCCATCAAAGCAACGTTGGAACTCTTTGCCAACGTTGGAATGGCCGTCAGAACTGTCATCGCGAGAATGTTGGAGTTTGAATTGGTGCCACGAACAAAATCAAATGTCTTGTCAAGCTTAGCAAGAGTGGATGTGAAATCAGTGACATGTCAATCCAAGTTTATGGGGACAATGCCATGCAGAAAATGGCGGTGTCTGGATGAATTGTTAGGGTCACACTGCCAGCGGGGCCTCCTGAATGCTAGGTCAGGCCCACCGGGGGAGTGGGTGCTTGGGTGCCATCCCATGCCGCATGAGAGATGCAAAGAGGCCATGTGTGGTGGCTCAGGCCTATAATCTCAGCACTTTGGGAGGCCGAGGTGAGGGAATTGCCTGAGACCACGGGTTCAAGACCAGCCTGGGCAATTTCACTAGACCTCATCTCTACAATAAATAAAAAAATTAGCCGGGCTTGGTAGTGTGCACCTGTAGTTCCGGCTACTTGGAAGGCTGAGGCGGAAGGACCGCCTGAGTCCAGCAGGTCAACACTGGGGTGGCCATGAGTGTGGCTCCAACCTGGACTATGGAGTGAGACTCCAACTCAAAAAAAAAAAAAAAGAAAAAAGAAAGAATGATGCAAAGAACTGAACAAAAGTTAGATTAGAAAATATAGTTTATTTAGAAAATAAATTGGGGAGAGAAAGAGGAGTTTACCTCCCCAAGGGAGGGAAAGGGGCCCAAGCCAGGAAACATGGCCACAGTTGTAGCTCAAAGAGCACATGGCCACACCAGAGTCTAGTAAGGCAGTGGCCGCAAAGGCCTGGCAATGGCAACTGGCTGCTCGTGGTGGAGTCCTTTTAACCCTTCCCTTTGATGGGGGAAGTTCATTAAGGTGCACGTCATCAGGAAGGGGCAGGTAAGCACAGGTACTGATGTCAGGGGATGGACAGCAGGCAGATGGGTGGGTTAGTCACGTGACTGCTGCCACAGTGGTGGGGTCTGTCTGTGTCATGAAGGTCACAGAAGGCTGGTTAGGTTAACTTGGGTCTTGTGGGTGGAGGCAAATACTTGAAATGAAAATGATAATCAGTACAAAACCAGCTGGGGAGGGGGTTGTAAAACAATGATCCGTAGCTGCCTCTGAGAAACTGATCTTTCCTTGGCTGGTGATCAGAGGGTAAATTAAGTGAACTACGAGAAAAACATGAGATTTAGGCAATGCTAAAATGGCTGCTCATTGGGTATATCAAATCCTTGTGATGTCCTTTCATGTATTAAATGTTTTTCTGCGGGGACAGAGGTGTCACTGATGAAGAGAGGACTGCCAAAACATTGCAAAAATTCGTCAAATTGTGTGTCGAAATCGTAGGCTGACTGTGAGAAGCATAGCAGACCAAATCAACATTGATAGAGAAACAGGAAAATCTTAACTGAAAATCTTGGCACGAGAAGGCGTGTGCAAAAATGGCCCTGAAGGAGCTCTTGGATCACAACAAGGCACTAGTCTGTGAGGGAGTTTTCGGCCAGTCAACAAATAACTCCCTACTCACCTGGTCTGGCCCCCAGTGACTTCTTTTCTTTACCCAAAGATAATGGAAATATTGAAAGGAAGACATTTGATGATATTCAGGACATCAAGGCTAATACGACAACTCTGACGGCCGTTCCAGAAAAAGAGTTCCAAAACTTTTTGTACAAATAACTGCACTAGAACACCCTCCCTCCTCACCAGATCTGGCCCTCGATGACTTTTTTCTTTACCTGAAGGTATAGGAAATATTGAAAGGAAAACATTTTGATGACATTCAGGACATCAAGCATAATACGATGACAGCAGAGATGACCTTTTCAGAAAGCAAGTTCCAAAACTGCTTTGACAGGTGGGCTGGGCGCTGGCATCAGTGCACGGCTTCCCAAGGAGAGGACTTTGAAGGTGACCGTAGTGAGATTCAGCAATGAGGTATGGAGCACTTTTTCAAGGATGAGTTTGCGAACTTATTTGTCAGAACTCGTATACTAATTTTTATTTTAGAAAGTAGGATTTATAGAGAAGACAGAAAAGCTCCCACAGTGGAAGGGGACCCGAAGAGGTTGCCCTAATTTTTTTAAAAAAGAAAGTGTGCACAGATGCTGCAGGTCTTGCTGTTCTAAAACAGTTCCCATTTTTATCGTGTACGGATTCGCCCCCTGTCTTAAGAGACAGATGAGTGGCCCTGTGTCCTGCTTGAGCTGACAGAATGCAGGTTTTGGGCAGGAGGCCGCTGAGTGGACAGGATGAACAGCCAACCGGGCGTCAGGAGTCCGGGTCCCAACACCAGACAGTCGCTAGTGGCCTGCAATTTCAGATGAAGCACTGAAGCGCTCTGACACTCAGTGGCCCTATTGTGAATTGGGATGCGGCCTGGGCAAGCCTCCCTCGTGGAGTGTTGGGAATACCAAGAGCCGGTGATGACCGTACCCTGCTTGTCCTCTCAACGCTGCCTTCCACCGTACAGCATGGCTCCTTTTCCAACTCCAGGTTCCTGTCGGTGACACTGACTCTGCCAGGCTCTGTGTACATGGCAACATGTGAGCATCACACACTCATCTGTGTCGGTACAAGCCACACAGATTCTAATTTATAGAGACGGAGACTGAAGTGCTCAGCACTCACTGAGATGTGCCCAAGGTCACCACTAATGCAAGTTCCAGTGGACGTGGGCTTATGCACTGCCTGGCCCTGGCCTGTGCTCCTATTCATCCTTCCTTCTTTCCTGCTTCTCTCCCATAAGTTCCACAACATGAGTGAATTTCTAATGCGTGACACTAAGCCAGACTCAAAGGCAACATACTGGATGCCCTTTGGTGACTTCCTGAAAAAGACGGAGCAGCTCTCAGAGCTGTTTCCTATTTAGAGACGACTTGTCTACATTGGACTGGAACATATACATGCACACAGTCTACAAATATATACCTGGCTGATTTTTTGATTTTTTTGTAGAGATGAAGTCTTGCCATGTTGCCCTAGCTGGTCTCAAACTCGTGGGCTCATGCAACTCTCCCACCTCAGCCTCCCAAAGTGCTGGGATTCCAGATGTGTCACTGCGCCTGGTGGAATGATATTTCTGAGTCTACATATCTTTCCTTCAAAGATGTGGAATGATGGAGTAAAAAGCTACTTATATATGTACAAGGAGGGGCTCAAAACCCCCAGAATTTATTTATAAGAAATTGTACATGTATTCTTACATGTTTATGCTTCAGTCACCTTCAAAGTCCTCTCCATTTGATGCAATATGCCTATCGAGATGCCTTTTCCACTGCTCAAAACAGTTTTTTAACTCATTCATTTTGATGCCTTTTAATGCTTCTGTTGTTTTTGTTTTACCTCTTCTATATCGGCAAAACCTTTCCCTTTGAGGACTTTTTTTTTGTCCAGGGAAACAAACAAAAGAAAAGTTGTTTGGGTGAGACTGGGTGAATAGGGAGGGCAGGGCATGGGGGTCATGCTGTTTTTGGTCAAAAACTGACGAACACTAAGCGCAGTGCGGGCAAGTGCACTCATAAATCACCCATCAGGAAATGGGCACATGTGTTGAAAGAATCTCCAAAAAAATTCACTGAAGCTGGATGCAGCCTCTCACAACAACGCTAGCTGGTACACAGATGCTGATGGGTTCCTAGAGCACTTACATAGGAGGGGAAGTCTGTACTACAAGAGGACTGCCCTCCAAAAGGTAATCTGTTTTTTGGGGACCATCTCATTCGTACACCATGTATAAACACACACACACACACACATATATACACACTATGTATACATATACACACATAAATAATATATATTTTGGTTAAATATATGGAAAAATGTACATATTTATGATGGGAATTATTACGATCAATAAATACTTTTAAAAATTGACAAGGATGTCTTGTGATAGCAGATTAACGAATACAATAATTTCCTCTTCTACTGTAGAGTTCATTACAATCATAGTAAAGGCATATAAAAGACACAGACTTATGAGGACAAAAGAACAGGCAGAGGGGTCAATAGTAGATTAAAAAAGCCCACACATTTCTGAAATACAGATTTAGCAGAGCAGAGGAAGTTGCTTCTCTGACCACACACAGAGGGAGATCAAGACAGGATAGATCAGACTTGCCCAGAGGACTCCTGGGAAGATTTAGGAGTTCCAGGGGTGGTAGTGGATGGAGTTCGGGTTTGAGAATAGGGAATAGGTCTGAGAATAGGGAGACTATTTGGGTCAGCTGACGCCCATCCATTTCTTCAGGCATTGCGTAACAACAGCCTGATTTCTGTCCCAAGCCTAGAGCTCAGAGGTGACTTTCCAGGAGACCCGAAGCGCCTCAGGAGGAAGACATCTTCCACATACCTGTTGTGTGAAGACTGAAAAGGCTGAAATCGAGAAAGTCTCCCAGAAAACAGAACAAAAAGGTAAAAACAGAAAAAGACACAAGAGAAAGTCCAAGCAGTGTATGGGATGCATAAGACAGTCAAGAAAACAGAATCGAGAGAATGAAGGTGAGGAAATCATCAAAGAAACAACCTAAGAAAACTTTCAAGGCAAGAGTCCATTCAGAATTGGTGTCTCCCTGATGCCAGTTCAACTCCGACTTTTCCACCCAGCACTTGATCCTCACTCCTGACTTCATTTTCTTCCATTGAACATTGCACCCTCTGGCACGTTTGGTGTCTTTCTTCCCCACTAGACTGTGAGCTCCTTGCAGACAAGGATTTGTGTGCATGTGCCCGTTTTATCCACTGTGATATCCTCAGCCTGGAGGCTGCTTGGCTCAGCTGGTGTTCAATAATTATTTGTTGAGCGACCAGGTAAGAGATGGCTGCGTGTGTGACGCAAGAAATTCAAGTCCTCATCTGCTGAGGAAAGATGGCAACTGATCATGCCTCAAATGAGTTCATCGGTAGAAAGACAGTTGTCTATACTTTAGAAATGTGAGGGCGGCCACCTGAAGGTACAGCTGCAAGATTTCCAGGCAGTTAGCTCTATCTGGAGAACAGGAGGCCTGGGGCAGGAGGAGGTGATTCACTGTTGTTTTTCACTGTAAGTTTTTGTGAATGACTTGCTTTTCTCGTTGGGTGCTTGTATTGTTGATTTGATTTTTTTATTTTAATTTTTTCTGAGTCAGAGTCTCACTGTTGCCCAGGCTGGAGTGCAGTGGCATGCTCATGGCTACCTCAGCCTCCACCTGCTGGGCTCAGGCAATCCTTCTGCCTCAGCCTTTCAAATAGCTGGAATGGCAGGCATACACCACCATGCCCGGCTAATTTTTTAAAAATTTAATGTAGAGACAAGGTCTCATCAAGTTGCACAGGCTGGTCTCAAACCCCTGGGCTCAGGCAATCCTCTCGCTTCGGCCTCCCAAAGTGCTGGGATGACAGGCTTGAACCACTGCACTTGGGTGTATTGTTGATTTTAAAAGAGAATACGTGTCTTAGAACACATTTTGTGGCTGGGCTGGGTGGCTCAGCCTGTCATTCCAGCACTTGGGGAGGCCGAAGCAAATGGATTGCCTGAGCTCACAGGTTCAAGACTAGCTTGGACAACATGGTGAGACCTTGTCTCTACAATAAATCAAAAAATTAACTGGACGTGGTAGCGCATGCCTGTAGTTTCGGCTACTTGGAAGGCTGAGGCAGAAGGATTGCTGGAGCCCAGCTGGCCAACACTGGGGTGGCCGTGAGCGTGCCCCTGCACACTCCAGCGTGGGCAATGGAGTGAGACTCCAACTCAAAAGAAAAAAAAAGTCTGGGTGCGTTGGCTCAGCCTATAATCCCAGCACTTTGGGAGGCTGAGGCAAGAGGATTGCCTGGGTCCGCGGGTCTGAGACCAGCCTGGGCAACTTGATGAGACCTTGTCTCTACAATAAATCACAAAAGTGAACCGACCATGGTATGTGTCTATAGTTCCAGCTACTTGGAAGACTGAAGTCAAAGGATTGCTGGAGCCCTGCAGGTGGAGGCTGCAGTGGCTGTGAGCATGCCACTGCACTCCAGCCTGGGCAACAGAGTGAGACTCCGACTCAAATATACATAGGCTGGGCATGGTGACTCAAGCTTGTAATCCCAGCACTTTGGGAGGCCAAGGTGAGAGGATTGCCTGAGCCCATGGTTTCAAGACCGGTCTGGGCAATTTGGCAAGACCTCATCTCTATAATAAATCACAAAATTAGCTGGGCATGGTAGTGAGCGCCTATAGTTCTGGCTACCTGGAAGGCTGAGGTGGAAGGATCACCTGAGCACAGCGGACTGATGCTGGGGTAGCCGCCAGGGTGCCACTGCACTCCAGCCTGGGCAATGAAGTGAGACTCCAACTCAAAAAAAAAAAAAAAAGAGCACATTTTGTGTTTAATTACTGCAAAAATGTCATAGCCATAATAATAACAGTTCACATTTATTGAGCACATATTACATGCCAAGCATGGTGCTGAGTTCTTGATGGATCACTGAAGAGTGGATTCCATATCTGTTGCCATCTTGCATGGATTGAAAACATCTGGACTTAACCTAAAAACAGAGTAAAGCTCAATCCCCCAATAAAAATATCTAGTAACCCATAAACGCAACTAAACAAATTCCACCTCTCAATCCTCATACCAGATATAAGTTTGATATGCCTGTGTCCTAAAAATGCAAGAAAAAAGCATCATACGATACTTTTAAGTAAAGTTTTTATTTACTGGGGCATTTTTGTAGCTGCAAGAGCGCTTGTCAGCAGGATCTACTGCAACAGGAACTGTAGAAAATGAAGGGAACAGTGGATGAGCTCTTGTGGAAGCATCTGTCTGTGTCCTCAGCTGGCCTCCCTTCCTCCCTTCTCTTGGCATTTCTCTTTCGGCCTGCTCAGCTGGCGTGTAAATGCCTTCTGTTTCGGGACGTTCATGGGATTTTCACAACGTGAAACGGCTTCTGATGGTCGTGCTCGAGCCTGCGCTCTGACCCACTTCTCCCTGTCTGAGCTGGGATTTTCGGCTGGGACGTAGTCACCTCCGAGTCGTTCAGGGACACACAGAGTCAGTTACCGAGACCGACGGCTATTCAGTCACTACAGTGGTGGGATTCGAACCTGATCATGGTTTTAAACACCCTGTAGCACAGTCCCTTGGATGGATGCCGCCGTGTTTAGATTTCTGGGCACAACCTTCGCTTCCCTTCTTCTGTTTGCTCAGCGAAACTCCCCCTCTCAGTTTAGAGGTGTCCTTCCCGGGGACGCCTTTCCCAGTGATGACACCCCTGGATGGGAACACTGTGCCCCCAGAGCTCCTGGGCACACTGTGATATTTCACCTCCTACACTCTGGCACCACTGCCGTTTGCTCTCAGTTTCTCCTGCAGGACTTGATGCTTGGTGGGTGCAGAGACCAGACTATGTGTTTTGGTGGTTCTAGTACCTGGCACGGTGGCTGGCCCGGAGTAGGTGCTCAATAAACATTTGTTGAATGAATGAATAAATGAACAAAAGTCCCCGTCATTGTATACAGTTTCACTTTAGTTTGCATATACTTAATATGGGTGAAAAACAACCTCACAGCTGGGCTTCACAATCGCTGGGTCGAAGGCTAATGTGTTAGAAAGATTGGCCCGAACCCAGACATTAAGGGAAAAAGAGATAGGGAGGAAGCCTGGCACATTTCCTGTGTTCCACGGGAAATGAATATTTCCTAAGCACTTTCCTCTGGCAATTTCCTAAGTAAATTGAGAATGAACCATATAACTTCATGGCCCCGTGAAAGAAGAAAATCACATGCTCTCTAAGTGGCTGGTGCCGCACGCTGCACCCTCATCTCTTATTTATGGCTCGACTGATAGGTGCAGAGGAGTGGTCTTGTTTTCCTATTTCTTCCGAACCTTTGAATCCTAGTGAACAAAGGCCACATTGAAAACCTGTCTTGGCTTATCACTCAGAAGAGCCGGCACAGGATGACCTGACACAAAAACGTTTTCAATACAGCCCCTCCCCCTACTCCCGCCTCCCCTGGGGCACGGGACACCACGGATGCATCACGGCAGTGTGGTTCCTTCATGGCTTTCCCTGCTCTTCACTGGCCAGAGCTCATGTCCTTGCCAGGCACTGCATACCTTCACGGATGACGGGAAAACCTCGACAGAAAACTTTGCAGGTGGTTTGGAAATGTCCACCCGTGGCTGGTTGAAGGAGGATTGTTAAGGGGGCGTGTCTGTCTGTGGTGATGGGGAGATGGGACAAGATGTCATCTTTTAGTGCAAGTTGCATGTCAGGCTCAGAGGGAAAAGACTTCCTTGGAACGGCCTCCTGGATGTGCAGATGAAGAGAAAGAAGAAATGGGACTGATGACGTCTGATGGTTTCATGTGTGGGACCAGATTTCCAGCGTGTGTAACTGAGGGTAACTGGATAGACCACAGAGTTGCTCCTAGTCACATGGGAGGATTGCCATGGGCCCAGGTGAGACTAGACACTGGCTCAGTGGCTATTTCCACATGGAAGTCACTCTCCTCTTGCAAGAAGAGGACTTCTCCTAAGCAGAGGGGACCTCTGATTCCAGCAGGGTTCTGGAGACAAATCTGGCTAAAAGTTGAAACCACATATCTGCAGCATCCTGTCCGTCATGACCAGGGGAAAGCACATTATCTTACAGTCATCCATGGGTCATGATGCGTGATGTTTCCATGACTTTACTGACCTCTAGCTAAAATTTGTCATTTTTATCATAATTATTAGTACATGTGCTTAATAACAAAAATCTCTTGTGTATATTTAACTTGAAGTAATATACACATAATGTATGTACCTACATGCATCTGCATAGATATATACACCTATACACACATTGTATATATGTGTGTGTATATATACATATATGTGCATAGATGCATATGAGGGGGGCCCCCTCCAATACAGGATTTCCCTGCTAGATAAATGTTCTAGGACCCCATTGGCATCAGTGTACCAGCCAGTGTTGTTGTGAGAGGCTGCGTTCGTCTTCAGTAAATTTATTTTGGAGATTTTTTCCCAGCACATTTGCCCATTTCATGATGGATGATTTACATAAACAACCTGCCCATGCTGTGCTGAGTGTTCAGAAGTTTTTGACCAAAAATGGCATGACCCCCATGCCCCATCCTCCCTATTCACCGGAATTCACCCCCAGCAACGCTTTCTTGTTTCCCTGGATGAAAACAGTCTTCAAAGGGAAACGTCTTGCCCTTTTGTGGAAGAAGTGAAACAAAAAACAGCAGAAGCACGAAAAAGCATCCAGACTGATCAGTTCCCAAACTGTCTTGAACCGTGGAAAAAATCGTCTCCATAGGTGTATTGCATCCAGTGGAGAGGACTTTGAAGGAGACCACAGTTTTAACAGGTGAGAATACATGCACAATTTTTAATAAATAAATTCCAGTTTTTATGGCTCCCCTCTCATACACACACACACATACACACACACACACACACACACACACACACACACACACACTCCTATGGTGACTGAAATAAGCAGGCTCTCTCCTGAACTTCCCCCGCTGCCTGTGGGTTGCTGTCTGTCATTTGCTGTTTTCAAATTCCAGTTGCTGCAGTTCCAGCCCAGGAGGTTCCTGGCTTCTCTGACCTGGGCGTGTCCCGGGATGTCCTCGGAAGCCATGCATGGCAGAAGGAGCAGGGATGCCTCCATCCAGTGCTTTTCCCATCCAGGCTGTTAATCTAGCTTCTCACAGTGGTGCTGATGCTCTGGGGACTTTCTGGCATCGCAGAGTCCTAGAGTTTCGATCTGGAAAGGGGAGGGAGGCTCTGCCCGCAGCCTGGGCACTGGAGGCCGGGACAGGGCTCTGTCCATCATCTTCTGCAGAGTGCTGCAGAGCATCCTGGGACACGGGCAGCTTGGCTGTCTCTGCCAGTGTCTGTGAACCTATCCATTCTTTAATTTACGCACAGTCGGGATTCTTCTGCGTGGACCTGCGGGGAACCCAACTCTGACACATCCAAGAGAAGAGAAAACTCTTAGTTCATGAAACTGAAACCTCCAGGCACAATGGGTCCGGCGGCTCCCGTGATTTCCTCGGTGCTTGGTCTGTCTCCAAGCCTTGTCTCTGCTTCTCAGGCCAGTTCGTCCCATGCTGCAGCCATAAACCTATCCCGAGCCTCTCCTCAGAAGTCACAGGCACACAGTCTGCCAGCTCTGAGTCAACTGGTGAGAGAAGTCTACTGCCAGCTTTCCTAGTGGTCCTGGATAAGGACTGAGGTTCAATATCATGGACTTGCCTTGGGTTGTGCGTCTACAACCGAACCAATCAGAGGGCTGGGATACATCGCCTGGCCTGGGTCATATGCCCTCCCCGGACACCAGAGAGCGATGTCAGCCCCACTTGGCTCTCACAGGCTGGCAGTGAGCGACAGAAAAAAACAACAATAACAAGGGGAAAAAAACCAGTTCTGTTACCAGAGCTAAAATAAAAATAGATGTGGAGTAGTTCAAAGCTACAGTTGTCTGCTCCTAGGGCGGCTGTGTCTGAGACACAGTGCTGGGTGCCTGTCTCCAGAGCGACTGCTATCAGTCCATTTGTTCATCAGATACTTCTTTTTATTCTATTTTTAAATTTTTATTTTGAAGATGTGGGGTATAATTCAGAATTAGATACACAAATGGGCATTGTACAGGTAAAGTTTGGGCCTCACCTTGGTCCCCACTTCACCTGATTTGAGATTAGGTACCCTTATTGATGAAGTGTGTCCCCCTCCCCCAGCAGTTTCCCACTACTGCCAATCCCTTTCTTGTAGTATTATGACAATTGTTCAGGGTCCGTTTAGGTGTGAGAACATGCGGTACTCAGTTCCTTGTTTCTGTGATAGATCACTGAATATTATAGACTCTAAATCTATACAAGTTGCTGCAAAGTTCATAATTTTGTCCTTCTTTATGGCTGTGTAATATACCATCGTGTATGTGGACCACATTTTCTTTATCTAGTCCACCTTTTGATGGGCAGCACAGTTGGTTCCATATTTTTGCGATTGTGAATAATGTTGCAATAAACATGCATGTGCAGGTATCTTTTTCATAGAGTGATTTGAGTTCCTCCGGGTATATTCCCAGAAGAGGGATTGCTGGGTATATGGAAGGTCGATTTTTAGATCTTTTAGAAATCACCAAACTGTTTTCCACAGAGGTTGTTCTAGTTTACGTTCCCACCAACAGTGTAGAAGTGTTCCCTTTTTCACTGCATCCTCTCCAGCATCTGTTGCTTTTTGAATTATTAATAATGGCCATCCTGACTGGAGCCAGATGGTATCACAGTGTAGTTTTGATTTTCATTTCTTTGATGATTAGAAAGGCTGAGCATTTTTTCATGTGTCTGTTGGTTGCTCATATGTCTTCTTTTGAGAAGTGCCTATTCATGTATTTTGCCCACTTTTTAATAGGGCTGTTTGGTTGTTTTTTTTTTTCTTTTCAGCACATTTGAGTTCCCTGTAGATCCTGGATGTTAGGCTTTTGTCAAATATACAGTTGGCAATTTTTTTTCCTATTCTGTGGGCTGTCTCCTGCTCTCTTGATGGTTTCTTTTGCTTTGCAGAGGTTTTTCAGTTTGATGAGGCTCCACCAGATACTTCTTCAGAAAGCTGAACTGGTAGACATGGAGCAGAGGAGGGGTGTGTTGGAGGGAGGCGGTGAGAGAGGCCTGGGGGAGGGACAGTGAGCTCTGAGTGAAGGTCAGGATGACTCGGGGAGAAGGAAGGGTCTGAGAGAGGCCTGGGGAGGACCATCAGAAGCCAGAAGGGATCTAATGTGCAGTGCAGTGGCGGCTGGGCACAGGTTCATTCATTTATTTATTCATTCAAGCAGTTTTGGAGGACAACGCTGCCCAGCCACTGTGCCAGGGTGAGGAAGGCAAAGGTGACAAGATGGTCCTACCTTTGTGCTCTGCAGGGAGCATGTCACACAATCTGATAATGACACTGCAGTCACTGCCACCAGGGAGATGTCAAGGGCGTCCCAGGAGAATATAGTCCCAACAGCCAAGAGGTGGGCCCAACCCAAGCGTCCAGCAGCGGAGGACCCAATAAAGAAGACGCAGCACAGACACGAACATGACGGAATACACTTGCTCAGCCACAGAGTGAGGGAAGGCCGGTCTTCCACAGCAACAGGGACGCAACTGGGGGCCGTTATCCTTAGAGGACTGACTCTGAGGCAGAAAGTCCACACCGCGTGCTCTCCCTGCAAGTGGGTGCCGGATCACGTGCACACCTGGACACGGAGGGCGGAACAGCAGATGCTGGAGACTTGGAAGGCGGGGGCGGTGAGGGGGAATCCTTAAGGGAGATTCCTTACATGGCACGCTACTGCGGGGAAGGGTACCCTAAATGGCCAGACCTCCCCACTGTGCAACGCACCCGTGTAACACAGCTGCATTTGTATGTCTTAAATTTATACCAAAGAAGGAAGGAAGGAAGGAAGGAAAGAAGGAAGGAACGAAAAAAGAGGGACTGGAAAGAAGAAAGAAAGAAAGAAAGAAAGAAAGAAAGATAGAAAGAAAGAAAGAAAAAGGAAGGAAGGAAGGGAGAGGAGAGAGAGAGAAAGAAAGAAAGAAAACGAGGAAGAAAGAGGGAGAAAGAGAGAACATCCACTTGAGGACCCAATGTATGTGGGAGAAGGGGTGTGGGAAGCAGAGAAGCCACCCTAGAGGGAGAAGCTTGTAAGTGGAGATCTGAAGACTGAGGAAGAGGATTTTGAGGGTGGAAGAGGGACTGAGAAGGAAAATAATTTGGGCCAGGGGCACTGGGGTGGTGAGAAAGTGCTCAGGGATGATAGGAGAGAGGACGGTGCCCTCAAAGCCACCAAGGCTCAGATGCACAGGGCGCGGAGGACGGAGAGGGCTCAGGCAGGACGGGGGCCAAGTCAGGCCGTGCTGGGCCATTTGGGTCACAGGAGAGGTCTGGAATCTCACCGAAAGCATTAGCTTCATGATCTGCTTTGTGTGGCTTGAAAGACGTCACTTGCCATGGGTAGAGAAAGGACTGAAGGCCGAGACAGCATAAACAGAGCCCATGAAAGATGCCGGGGGCTTGGGCTGCAGTGCTGGCAAGGGACGTTCTTGGAAGCAGACACTTCCAAGAGGTCGTCGAAGGCCTTAGTTCCGCAAAGATGGCGTGTGGCACAGTTGGGCCGGCAGTACGCTCTGTCTTGTGGATTTGGATACGTTTCACATTTGTGTTAGCTGACTGGATTGTAAGTTTTATTTTTCATGACAGTACTAAATGGGCCAGAGATTAGGCTAAATATAATTGTTTTATAGATAAATGTATCCCATTGTCATAAATAATGACCACCTGCCAGCCTACCTGGTGCCTGATTTAAGAGACGAGGCCGCAGGGAACTTTGTCAAGCCTGCAGATTTGGGGACCACACTAAAGGCAGAGGAATGGGACCTTCCTCTTTGGTGGTCAGCTTGCTGGCGGCAGTTTGCAGGGTCCCTCAAGTCTGCCAGAGCATGTGTTCTCCCTGTGCGTCCTCTCGACTTGCTAATTGGGATGGACAGCTAGGGTTAGGTGCCTGCAACGCAGCAGAGTTTCTGCTGGTGTGCCCTGCGTGGTTGGAGGGACCCGGCTTGTCAAGTGCAGGGGACACTGGCCAGCTCAGTGACGGCGACACAGTGGGGACAGGCACACAGCCCCTCAGCCCATCTGGTTCCAGCTGGCCATCAGGAAATTGAGGACAGGGGAGACTGGCCTCTTGTTTAGGCATTTTGAAGGATTCCACTAATTCGATTCCTCCCTGTCCAAGGCATCTCGTGGCTTCAGGTCTCTTGGGAAAAACTGAACAACCCACGTCCAGGGCAGAAGGACTAGGCAGGAAGGGACAACCAGGTGGCCTAGAGAATGCTAATGAGGTACAAAGACCAGCTGCAATGTGCCCGCCACATAGCTCCTTGAGGTGGGGGCCTCGCTGGAGACTGGAGTCTGCAGAAGTGATAGGCGCTGGGTGCCACCACTCGGATGAGGAGCCCACCCTAAGCCCGCAGTGCCCCCTGGGATGCCCTTCCCCAAGGCTGAGGCCCAGAGGCTGCAGCCACCGACGCTGAGGAGGGCCCGGACCAAGGGTGGGAGCGAGCTTGCCCGCAGGCAGGGGGAGCTTCTGGCTGTGGGGACCCAAGGCTGGTGCTGATTGTTCAGGGATCGCTCCTTGTAGGAACCAAACCTGTCCAGGGCAAACACAGCACCAGTCACGTGGGAGAAAAGGCGCTGGGAGGGGACATGAACATGATTTCCACATGTGGAGTGGGCAGCCAGGATGGTGCTGGGAACCCGGACCCCCTTGGACTGCGATCTGTGGGTATCCCAGTGCGCACATGACATGCCCAGTTCAAAATGGCCTCAGGACGCTGATCTTCAAGCTGGCTAGACCCAAGACGGGGAAAGCTTCCAGCTTCCCTGCAGCGGGGGCAGGACACACGCACCAGCGGGCTTTACGGGGCGCCTAAGCCTTGCCAAGGCCTGTAGGCATTTCCTAGGGAGCGGCTTAATCTTCACAACTGTCTTTTTAGGTAGATGCTATTATTTCTATTTAATAAGACACAAAACTGGTCCCAGAGTTGGGATGTCACTTATCGAAAGTCCCGGCGGGTTACCGGCAGAGCCAGGATTCATGCCAGGCAGTCCAGTCCCACAGTCACACTCTGGGTCACTTGCCATCTGAAGTGCCACAGGGTCTTGTCCAGGGCCCTTGGGCGCCATCAGCCATCACCCCCATCAAGAGGGGACTGGACAGCCCGAATTTTCACATCGACCTTTTCTTTGCTCCACTGCGTCTCTTGGAGTGTTGCCCCTTAAGTGGCAACACTGTGTCCTCGGCGTCCTCTGAGACCTGGCCGACACACCCAGCAGAACAGCAGACACAGCAGACACACGTCCGTGACACGGCTTGGGGACCCCGGAGATTCTGAGGTCTCCAGGGTGAGGGAGAGGGCATGGCTGCATGTCGAAGGGCTCCCCTTTTCCTCCCACTGCCCACATCCTAGGGGGCAGCGGACAGTAGGGCTGCATCTGTGTCTACACGTTTCTCCCAAGGCAGGGGCCCCACGATTAGGGTCCGGCAGCGTCTGGGTCCTCAGGCACTGGGGTTTCACGTACCCAAGAACGGGTGTGCCATCTGACACCAGGGCAGCCGCAGCAAGAACGAACACCAAGTGTGAGGAAACAGGTAATCGGATAAGAGGGCGGAGATGGGACTCGTGGGTTGCAGGGAGCAGCCCGGTGTGGGTGGCAGGGTGCAGGAGGGACGTGGGGCCCTGGGAGGCTGGGATGAGTAAGGGGAAGGCGCAGTCTTGGAGGAATGGGGCAGAGGGGTCGTCATGGACCCAGGGCAGAGGTCTGGGTGGGGACTGCCCAACGGCAGGAGGCATTTCCCACGGGCGGGTATCGCTGGGCCTTGGCACGAGTGGGGCAGTCACATAAATGGCTTCGCAGGGTCGGAATCCACACGCAGGGCACAGGGATGGAGGAGAAGGGAGTCCAGCATGGGCTTCCCCAGAGGACACGGTTGAACTCAGGCTGGGACCAGAGACCTCCACTGCTGCCGCTTGACGCCTCGGCCCTTCCCATCTGCACGGCATCTTTCTTTCTTTTTTTTTTTTTTGTGAGTGGGAGTCTCACTCTGTCACCCTGGCTGGAGTGCAGGGGCATGCTCACGGCCACCCCAGCGTCGACCTGCTGGGCTCCGGCAATCCTTCTGTCTCAGCCTTCTAAGTAGCTGGAACTACAGGCATATGCTACCACGCCTGGCTAATTTTTTGATTTATTGTAGAGATGAGGTCTCACCAAGTTGCTCAGGCTGGTCTCGAACCCCTGGGCTCAGGCAATCTTCTCTCCTTGGCCTCCCAAAGTCCTGGAATGACAGGCGTGAGTCACCACGCCTGGCCTGCACAACATCTTTCAAAATTAACTTTGGTTCTTCTCAACATCTCTTCCCCTTTTCTGAGCTCAGACTTCCTAGATCCGAAGACCACTGCTCTAGGATGACATTACCCAACTCTAAGAATGAGTCCTGTTCTATAAAATGTCATCTCATGCAAATAAAACTAATTTGAAAGAAAGCACCTTCATTCTGTCCTGTCTCTGCTCTTGGGCTTATTTCCTTTTAGAGGAAAAGGGTCTCCCTGTGCTGCCCAGGCTGGAGTGAAGTGGTGGGATCACAGTTTGCTATAGCCTTGGCCTCCAGGGCTCAAGCAATCCTCCTGTCTCAGCCTCCCGAGTAGCTGGGACTGCACGTGTACGCCCCCATGCCTGGCCACTTGAAACACTTTTTGTAGAGATGGAGTCTCGTTGTGTTGCCCAGGCTGGAATGCAGTGGTGTGATGATAGCTCACTACAGCCTCAAACTCCTAGGCTCAAGCAATCCGCTTGCCTCGGCCTCCCAGACAGCTGGGACTACAGGCTTGAGTCACTGCACCCAGCCTTGAGTTGACTGCTTAAGTTCTCCAAGGTGTTGTCACTGAGTTTGTACTATGTGCCCCCTGGGGGGAGTGCCATTTACTCTTCAGTTCTGTTATTTCTACTTTATGCTCTGAAATCACTTGCCATTCCTGAACTCACCTAAGTGCCGAGTCCCCTCGGTCCTGTTGAAAAACACACTCCCCTCCCACAACTGCATGTGAAATGTTACACGGGGTGAACCTCACGGTCTGTGCTGCCCCGGGACCTCTCAACAGGGACCTTCATGGCCTTCAGTGAGAGGGTCTGAGGTTTGTTCCTGGTATTGGCAGGGAGTCCAGGACGCACCCACTTTTCAGGAAAACCCAGCAAGGCACTTACAAACTATTGAGAATATAAAAAAGGAAGACATGAAGTAATAAGTTTGATAACAAATTTCTTGACCGGAGGGGGTCTTAAAGTGTGCAAGTTCTTCCTAGAAACAAATTTCTTCTAAGAAGCTACATGAAGAGAGAGTTTTGGTAGTGATGATTTTAGCTTTTTAAAAATCCTAGCTTTATTCACAGCCAGCAATGGCAGTGTAAGGATGACCTTGAACTTGGAGTCATTCTGACTCTGCTAATGGTTTATTAGAATTAAAAGACTTGCTGGGCACAGAGGCTCACGCCTGTCATCCCAGCACTTTGGGAGGCAGAGGCAAGAGGATTGCCTGAGCTCAGGGATTCGAGACTAGCCTGGGCAACATGGCAAGACACGCCTCTACAATAAATCAGTAAGTTAGCCAGCATGGTGGGGCATGCTTATAGTCCCACCTACTCAGGAGGCTGAGGTCGAAGGATCGCCTAAGCCCAGGAGGTTGAGGCTGTAGCAGCCAAGATGGTGCCACTGCACTTCAGCCTGGGTGACAGAGTGAGACTCTGACTCAAAAAACAAATAAATGACTCCTATTGAGGAGAAACTCTGTGGCTTCATTTCTGATTCCTCTCACCCCACTTCTGGTCCTCTCTTCCGGTGTTTCTTCAGAGACAACTGGTCTACCAGCTTCCTCCCTTACAGACGCTTCAGAAGCTGGCCTCAAGTCAGGACGCCACAGCCTGAAACTAAAATCTGCTCTTCCTTGACGTTTCTACTAAGATTATGCCCATGGAATCAAATGTCGGATTCTGAGAGGAGAGTTCAGGGCGAGTGCTCTAAGAAACACAAGCCTTCAAAGCACCGGTGACATCCATGCATGCAGATGTGGGGCACCTGGCGTGTAGGGGGCACCACAAGGCAACATGGGCACGTCACCCCCTTGACCCATCTGGACCAAACCTGACAACACACTTAGCAGAGCTGCAACAGACAGCCGGAATCAAAACACATGGGGACCACAGAGGCTGTTATGTTTATTGTGCAGAACAGACAGTGATAACCTACTAGAGAAATTATTTCCAACAAGCAAGCGGTTCCAAGTACAATCATAGACAGCAATTCTACACGGAGAGCAAGGGGTAAAGTCAGAAGACACGCAAAGGAACGGGGAAAAGTCAACTGCAGTTAAACGTCGTGATACTTTTCTCCTGCAAACATACCTAACTTGCAGAAATGGCAGAAAAGTTCAATGTCCAGTCTTACTTAGCCGTGACCAACAACAGCAGAGAACAGTCCTATAAAATTTATCTCCCACAAAAATAAACTATATATATAAAAATTTTATGATGTTCTTACTGTTCCATTGGCCACAAGCTTTTTTTTTTCAGTATGAAAAATGAGGTATACTGGGACTTAAGAGGTAGCAGTGTGTTTTGATTGTACAACGTACAGGAAATAAAAGTGTAACTTCATCAGGGATGGAAGCTGCTCAGTGCTCTACGTCTGGCCAACAAGAGCAATTGCTTTCGTTTTGCGAGCTGGCCAGTGAGGTTTCGAAAAGGCCCATCCGGAGATACGGACTGCGGCTTTTATTTTTATGAGCCACTGTTTATTTGCTGATTTAATGCGCAGTTAACAGCAATGCTGAGTTTCACTTCTCCCCATCACACTCCTTTGGTGATTCACAACAGCGAGCGATCGGCCGGTCTCAGGGAGGTGTGTGGCCTGAGAAACCACATCCCCGGAGCGGCTGCGGGAGAGAGGGTTTTGAGTTTCACTTGGCTTCAGGACCAAAAGCCACACCGACACAAGCTGTCACGAGGAACTACCTCCCGGCCCAGTTGATAACACCATGTTAAAAAGTCAGCACACCCACTAGGAGAGAAAGGCGTCAACACTCTACATAAGAAGCGTTTAACATAAATCTGGCTGAGACATATTACAAAAATCACATTTGTGTAAAATACATGAAAATATCTGTCAAGCATTTTCTTATATTCAACTAACCTTGAAAACACACATTTTTAAATTGCCTTATGCGGAAGTGGAGTTTGCTGCATCTCACCTACAAAGCTTCAAGTTTCTTTGAAGGTTGGCTTTGATTTTTATTTCTTATTGCTGACTTACTTTGCAAAAGTATGTAAAAATGTGTTCCTTTCTATCAAATGTCTCTTACAAAAATAATTTCGATTAGGGATAGCTGCAATTTGAACTATTTCAAACATCGGAAAAAAAAACCTGCTGCAAGTAACAAGTTCATTCCTTTTGAAGTCTGGAGGTAGGTCTTTGCAAGTCAATGAGTCCGTTTCCTTAAACTATTCATCTGAGGTACAGACTATGGCAACATTACAATCCAATGTTGTGTGAGGGATTGAGGGAAATTATCCTTAAGAATTTAGGAGCGACTTGGATACAAAAACATTCAAGTTAATGTAGAAATCTAGCAGAGAAGCTGAAACGAGTATTTGCAAAAATTTTAATCAAAAACATAGAAAAATACATAGCCATGCTGAGACACAGTAAGGAGACTGCTTCTGCAACTGCCATGATGTGGGCACAAGGGCCTGCAGATGATGGGAACCACCTGCCCAGTAAGTGTTTTTCTTGCATTGCTTGTGTATAGCAGCATGTCGTAAGTGCTGGACTGTAATTCGTGGTAACGTTCAGAGGTAGTATGGAGTCGTAGGGATATATTGCATCTCTGGCTAAAAGTGCAGTTTGAATGAAGAGATGGCAGACTGGCCAAAGCAAAGCACCTCGGTCAGCCATCTTATGTCAAAATGTGTTACTTGACGCAACACCTAAGCTTAACTTGAGGTAAGTGGTATTTAGGTCTTTTCACGGAAATGGATATACAGGGGGGGGGGGGGGAGAGGGAGAGACGGGGAGGGAAATGGAGGGAGTGCGCGCGGGCGTGATGGGGGGCGAGGGCGGGGG
>CAUYQG010257133.1:0-23334 GCA_963574415.1 Tarsius wallacei
CACCTGTAGTTCTGGCTACTTGGAAGGCTGAGGCAGAAGGATCGCCGGAGCCCAGCAGGTTGAGGCTGCAGTGGCCAGGAATAGAAAAAAAAAAAAAAAAATTTGTACCACTTAACTATACGTTGGATATGGTTTCCTTATTGTAAAGTTACTGGAAATTGGCCAGGTGCAGTGGCTTAAGCCTGTAATACCAGCACTTTGGGATGCTGAGGCAGGAGAATTATTTAAGCCCAGGAGTTCAAGAGCAGCCTGGGCATCATAGTGAGATCTTGAATCTACAAAAAAATTAAAAATAAAAATTAGCTGGACATGGTGGCACACACGTGTAGTTCCAACTACTCGGGAGCCTGAGGCAGAGAGATTACCTGATCCCAGGAGGTTGAGGCTGCCAAGAGCCATGCCACTGCGACAGAGTGAGACTCCGACTCAAAAAAAAAACAAAAAAAAAAAGGTACTGGAAATTTATTGTCATACCTTTTTATTAAATAAATGTTATGTTATTCTGGCTTTCTAGATAAATCTCTACTTGAAAAGAGACTTTGAAAAAGATGAGAAGCCACATGACAAGTCATATCAGGATGCAGTTTTAGAAGATATTTTTAAGAAGAATGACCATGATGGTGATGGCTTCATTTCTCCCAAGGAATACAACGTATACCAACATGATGAACTATAGCATATTTTTATTTCTCCATTTTTAAAGCAACCTACTGTACTTTATAAATAAAAGTCACTTTTGTCCAAGTTGTGGTTTCTATTTCCCCCCATGAAAAGATATTTTAATCCTTTAATACCTGTAATTTTAATATAAGAAATGTGAAGCTGTTTTGCAAACTTAACGTTCAGGAAAGGTATAGTTATGTTTCCTACTGCTTTATTCTGTGAACGTGAATTTCAGCACCATGAAATAGATGTCTGTTTCCCAGTGGGCAATTTACCCCCTCCAATATATAGGACACATAGCAAAAACTGCAAGCTGCAAGCTCTTCTCAACTCTAAACAGTATGTATAAATATCTCATTTTTAATATTTTAATATTAAAATGCCCCATATTTTAAAAATATTTAGTAGGAATTGACATTTTATTTATTTATACATTTCATAACATTAAGGATAATAGGATATGAAAATTACAAGACAGGCTAGGTGCAGCGGCTCACACCCATAATGCCAGCACTTTGGGGGTCTGCTTGAGGCCAGGAGTTCACAATCAACCTGAGCAACATAGAGAGACCTTCGTCTCTTCAAAAAAAATAATCAGGTGGGCATGGTGTGCTTGTAGTCCCAGCTACTCTAGAGGTTGAGGTGGGAGAATCCACTGAGCCCAGGATTTGGAGGCTGGAGGCTGCAATGAGCTATGACAATGCCAATGCACTCCAGCCTGGGAGACAGAGCAAGACTCTGTCTTTAAAAAATAAAAAAAATAAAAAAAAAACAGAATTGAAGAATCTCTCTGACACGCATGCAGGAAGAAATTGGTTGTATAGCTCTGTCCCACAAAGAACCTCAACAATCTACTTTTTGATGCAAGCTTCTGGCCTTGGGTATTTGTTCCAATGGGGAATGTTTAAAAATAGTTGATTAGACCAAAGACTTTTGTCTTATAGCAAGCATAGAATTTATACTGTTGGGTCTTGTACTCCTTCAGACATTATTATAAATGTGTTACTCCTCTTCCTTCTCATAGGCCTTTATAAGATAAACCTTATTCTTTTAATAGTTTTAAAATGATGTCATAGAATTTCTTAGTTTCTAGTTTACTTTCTCTAGATATCTCTTTCCTTTTGTCACTTCATTTCATATCATTTTTGTCATTAATGATGAAAGATCATTTCAAACTGGTATGCTGTCAAATGTTTAAAATTTATTTTTGCTGTAAATGATATACAGTGTCATGGCAATTCAGTATCATGGTCAAATCATGATGTGCTCTAACTTGTTGAGAACGATAGGTAAGAGATGCCAAAGATCATGCTGGTGCCAAAGAAAGGGCAAATATTTATAGGAACATAATAAGATTTTGCATACAGCATACGAAGAAAGTATGGTCAGGGAGTAAATAATTCTGTTCAAATAACTGAGTTCCAAACAAATAAGCCTTTTCCTACTTTCTGAAACTTGCTCTTTTCAAACCATTGTTCACCTTTTTCGTCTCTTTAGATATACTGCCAAAAATTATATTTAAAAGTATAGGGGTTAACACAAAAACCACCAGATTAGTAAAGACCACACATGCATAGCACAGAATTTGACACCTCATAAAACAAAACATTTACTAGCTTTTATTTACTCCCAGTGTTTCCTCCTTTCTATACAGTTTTCCAACACTTTCTCAATTGCTTAATCATCAACTCTTTCATCCCTTTACTTCCCTTACAAAAACCAACTCGGCTGAAGTAAACTAAGTTGATAAATGTTTGGGAAACTGTCCCCATTCTCTATATCCGTATTGAAGAAGTCATCAGAGCCTTTTGTCCTCAGTATACTAAGATTTCACTTGAATAATATAATATCTGCCCAAAATAAAAATATGGTCAAACAAAATATGTGGAAATTATCCTATAATCTAAACTTTATAATTCCAACCTGTTCCAAGTTTTCATGCAAAGTGCTTTTAAACTTGTTTTTAAAAATTATAGATGATGTTAAATGAATAGGGGGAAGATTTGTTCTAAAACTATTTCACATTTACATAATTAAAAAAATAAGATTTAAGTCATTCTACATATATAGTGCTCAGGTATTTTATATCTACATGATTGCTTTACAACTTCATATGCATAGCAGTGAATGCTGTGACTACATTCTGAGTTCTGGAATTTTAACATATCCGTTTTGCAATTATTTTAATAAAAGTAGATAGTAAATTAATAATTTAGGTTGTTTGTGTATGAAAAGGCCAGCTGTCAGCAGAGTAAATGAAAAATATCTTTCTGAACTAAATACATTAAATGTTTTAAATATCTTCAAGGAAGAACTAGATGTGTCCTAACTGCCTTTACTTTAAGATGGCAATAGTGAGTTTTATGAAGATAAAACTAGCAAGCATAGATACATCAAAGGATGACATCCTATTACTACTATCGGTCACCCTGTTAATTGTGTACACAAAACCCCGCGCTCAGCTCAGTGTGCTTTTAATTTGATCCTGCAATTAAACATTTAGGATTACATTAAATTATTAACACATTTTTCTCATTTTACCAGATATACAGCAATAGTTAAAGTACCATAAAGTTGCCACTTTATACTCTTGCCATCTTTACATATTGAATTAAAAGTTGATTAAAATTAAATTAATATTTAGAAAAACCTCTTAATTACATAAAAAGTGATCTAAAGTTATAGACTAAATCCCAAAACTGGTTTTTAAATGACTGGCAAATTTATGAAAGAACATCTATATACTCAATTTTATACTTAAATGTTTTTTGATATAGACAATGTTACTACTTTTCTTTAGATTAGAAAATATAGATTATTTAGAAAGTAGATTAGAGTAGAAAATATAGTTTATTTAAAAAGTAGATTAGAAAGAGACAAGAGAGGAGAAAGAG
This sequence comes from Tarsius wallacei, assembly GCA_963574415.1. Lineage (NCBI taxonomy): Eukaryota > Metazoa > Chordata > Mammalia > Primates > Tarsiidae > Tarsius > Tarsius wallacei. The sequence continues at coordinate 3,558 of CAUYQG010257133.1, forward strand.
GAGATTCACCTCCCCAAGGTAGGGAAGGAGGCCAGAGCCAGGAAACATGGCAATGGCCATAGCTCAAAAAGCACATGGCCACACCAGAATCTAGTAAGGCAATGGCCCTTCATGAAATCTTACAAGATAGACACTATTATCATTATCTCTACCTCATAGATGAGGAATATGATTCCCAGACAGTTAATTTCTTTTTTCTTTTCCCTTCTTATTGTAATTTATCAAAGCAAACCTAGATAGTTAAAGGAAGGTTTATGGCACAACTGCACCTGAAACACCAGTCAGGTATATTCATTTTTCACTTTATTTCATTCTCTTGTGCCAAACATCAAAACAAGGAACAGCATGAAGTCTCACATACTTTTGTCCATCGACAGAACACTGAAAGCACCCATAAACCGTTTCCCTTTTAAAGTTCCCCATTCCACAGAGTATGCAAGGCCCTTTGGGAATGTTGTGATTTAGTAAGTTAACCCGGATATGAGTGCCTTCTTTTAGTGAAATATCAGTCATGCTGAGAGGTTTGTCATAGTAGTCAGAAAAAAGGTCATCCAAGTAAAGCTGTGAACGAGAAATGACATCCATCACTCTTCTGTCTAAAAGGACAAAAAGAGAAATGTGTTAGAAGTCAAAATCAAAAATACATAACCCAAACTGCACTTATAAATATGTAAAGCTAAACCATCAGTCATGAAATGATTTGGCTTTTAAATTTCAATTTTTCCTTAGCAGATAGAATTACTTTAACAGAGAACATCATGTGTTCATCCAGGAAGAAAAAAAAAATACACGCACAATACTCTTCAATGGACATACTTCTCTCAAACAGTATATTTCTCAATCTGTAGAGCAGTGCAAACGTTGCTGTTTCTTCCCTTTCAAATCCTCCTTTTGACACTGAAGTGACACAAAGGTCTACAAAAAAATTTTTAGAAGATGTTATAACTTTAACAATCCATATTTTATTGTATGTTTAGGGGGAGACAAATTCTGGTACAAACTATGCACTGTATTTTTTAAGTTAAACTTTACATATTTTTGGAAAAGGTAACATTCACAAGATACAAAATTCAGACAGTACAAAAAAGAGAAACAATGACAAATAAGTCTCTACCTCAGTGGCAACCACTCTTAAGTTTCTTGTGTGTGCTTTCAGAAATACTCTATATATTGTACAAGTATATAGAAATATGCATGTGTGTGTATGTATGTATGTATGGTACATTTATATAATTATTTAGGCCCAAATAGTTACATACTGTACACATTTCTTTAAAATAACTCTTAGAAATTATTCCATGCCAGATCTAAACTCATTCTTAATGGCCTCACAGTATTCTGTTGTAAGAATGTACCATTATTTAACTAGTCACTTTAAAGTTGTTCCCAATCTTTTGCTATTAAGAAGTGAATATTCTTGTACTCATATCATTTCATAAGTGTGTAAATATACCTGAAGGAGAAAATTCTGGAAGTGTAAGGCCAATATATATGTACATTTAAAATTTTGATAGATATATCAGTTGACACTCCTCCCAACAATAAATATAATCATACCTACAACTAAAGTTTTCAAATAGAATTTATTTAGCACGTAGTTTTGTTTTATTTCCAGACTCTCTATTTTCTCCTACCACAGAATTACAGAAGGGAACAAAAACAGGTCTGAAGCCTTCATAAACTTTCATAGCTAGGGGGCTCCCTTGCCTTATCCTTTGGTCTATGCCTGGACTTGTGTCAGCTGGCCAACAAACCTTGAAGACCTGAGAATCCTAGAAACCTAAGTGAGCTATACTGAAGTTATTATACAAGGTGACAATTTGGGAGGAAGTATTTGTACTTTTAAAGTCGTTTTTTAGGGGGAGTGTCAGAGGAAGCTGGGTCTACAATAGGTAAAAGTGAAGTAAGAAAATCAGTTGTCTTTGGGTGCCCTGGTTTGGGTGCTCTGACACTTCAGGTATCTTACTATCTACCTATCCTTCTGTTTGCCACTAGCAAACACTTCCTATTAAAAGGTCATTTATTATCTTCCCATGTAAGCCAAAGAATGCTTTTCAGTGGATTGCATGTTAGATTTTATCTATAGCTGTAAGTGGGGTAGTGGGGAGTCTACAAGAAGCAGAAAAGAGGTATGCGTAAGTAGGGAAGGGAGGGCTTTTCTCAGCTACCTCACCCAAGCATAAGATTGACAGTGCTGAGAGCATCACTCTTCTATCATTATTAACAGAGAGAGAGAGAGAGAGAGAGAGAGAGAGAGAGAGAGAGAGAGAGAGAGAGAGAGAGAGAATGAATGTGTTTTCTATTCAATTCTCCTTAAAAATATGATAATTTGTGTTTCATGCAGATAATTCACTCACCAAAGGCACCATCCAGGTAAATGAAGAGTTCAAAAACACTGAAAGCTATGGTTGTATGTGCTGGGAAAACAATAGCTTTGTCCCTTCCCTTGGGATTCTGTTCATCCATAAAATGAAACTATATTAAATAAATAAATAACATTATTAAGAAGTATAACATGTAAGGATAGCTTTTTGGAGATACAAAATGTCACCTATAATCCTACCAAAACAAAACAAAAAGAAACCTCTTCAAGTACAGAATTTTTCTTTTTGGATTAAACTGTTTATAGCAGGGATCCAGAGCGGTCTAATGGGGACTCATGGCCTATATTAGGAAATAGCTCTCTACCTTTTCACTTACTTTGGTATTGGAGCCAATGATTAGTGCAACCCACAACAGTAATGCTCTCTGGAGTAGAACCTTTGTCTTTCTTTTTTTTTTTTTTTTGAGTCAGAGTCCCACTCTGACAGCCAGGATGGAGTGCAGTGGCATGCTCATGGTCACCATAGCCATGACCTGCTGGGCTCAGGTGATTCTTCTGCCTCAGTCTTCCAAGTAGCTGGAACTATAGGCACATACCACCACATGCCCGGCTAATTTTTGTTTTTTTAATTGCAAAGACAAAGTCTAGCCAAATTGCCCAGGCTGGTCTCAAACCCCTGAGCTTAGGCAATCCTCTCACCTCTGCCTCCCAAAGTGCTGGGATTACAGGCATAAGCCAACGCGCCCGGCTGAACCTTTGTCTTTCAACTGCAAATCTTAGAAAGCAGCTGTGTATAAGTGCTAGAATTGAAGTTTTCAGCCTGTCTACCATTCCAAAGCCCCCAGAGCTTTCAGCAGCTTTCCAAAGCTATCACCAACAAGCAAGTAAACACTTCAGTTGGTGCCTCAAAAATGATCCAATGTTAATCAGAATTTGGCAGACAGTTGAATATAGGTACTGAACAGAACTTTTATTTGCAAATACTTGAAAATATCATACTTGAATTCTATCTTTCTAACAATTGGTTTTAACCCAAACAAGTCATTATTAGGTGTCGCTAAATGACAAGGATAAACAATATCACAAATGAGCTGAAAATGAAACACTAATAATTTTTAAAAGACTAACTAACATTGAATAAAGCATATTTGGCCACTGCTAATATTAATGTATAAAAATTATAAATAGAAAAATATAAATTTAACTTTTATAAATTCAAAGGATAAACTATATCACTTAAAATAAAATTTAAAAATTCAACTTAAGCACTCAATTCTTATTCTTAAAAAAACACTTAAACAGAAATAGGAGAGACTCCACTATGTACATTATTTCATAAGAATTAGTGTTCTCTTTGCATTATATTACACATTTAGAATCCAAGTTTTCTTGGTTTTTTTCATATTCTGAAACACATTACTGTACAAAATCCTGTATCATTACAGTTGTTTCATCTCAACATTTGACAAAATACACTTCTTGTTAGAAATTAAGTACTTTAAAAAATTCCCATGGCAACGTTTTAGTTTGTTAGAAAAGTCAAATGAGTGTGGTTTACCCGCATTGCTTCCCCACGAATTCCAGCATGCACAGACAGAGAGCACTGTCGTGTGGTTCGAATGCTTTCCATGACCACACATAATACTGCCTTTCTGCTGCTCCTTGACTGACGTATCAAGCTGTGATCAAAGTTAATTTTTCTAAAATAAAGAAAACACATTCACAAGGCTCGTTAACATCTAATTACACATAACCAAGTACATTTTTTTGCTGTTGTGCTATGCATTCATGGTTCACCTTAACTAAAAGTCAATCAAGGCAGGCCTATTACAAGTCAGAAAATACACCCAAAGAAAGTTAATTTATCCCTTCCATTTTCTTAGATCATGCTTATATAGGATGTTTTATTCTGTCTGTAGGAGAAGACTCTCTTGATATGTTTGCGGCAGACAGATCTCCACATTATTTCAATCTAATAATTTAGCAAATGCATGCAGAACCAAAGTGATTTTGTAGAACATGTAAGCATTTTGTTCAAGCCAATGATTTTGGATATACTAAAAATGATTTTGGATATCCAAAGTTGGATATACTACTAATTTGAATATTCCATACATATCAAGCAAATCACATTAGTAAAATACAACCTCAATGTTTTAAGCATTCTTTGTAATGAAGTTTATATAGTTAGAATATTTAATGAAAACAGTGATGTATATTAGGATTATCATACTAACCGTGTAGTAATTTCTTTGAGTAATGTTGATACTTCCACTTCATGTTTGGTTACTACACCAAATGAAGCTTTTACTGCAATGGAATCTGATCCAGCAACGTTAATCCCAACGTCATTTACAATATGGTTGCCTCGCCTTCCATAGAGTGAAACATCTGATTCATCTTCATAATTCAGTAATTGATAAGATGAAATACCTTCACAAAAGTAATTTAGCATTTTTTAAATGTCTTGAATTCATCTTATGTTGATTATATATAGCAACATGTTAATTTACAATTGAAGACTCAATTAGCTAAATGTTAGAGAAAGGCAACATTTCTAACCAGGATTAAAAATTAATTTTAATTCAATTAATTTTACAACAAAAAGAAACACATAGCCAGAATTTTTTTAAGTGAACTCAAATGTTCTGTTTCAGCCACAGACCTTCTTAAGCATCAAGATCCACTGGATGGTTGAAAGAAAAGACAAGTGTTTATAAGCAATAACTTTTTAAAATATCAATTTATTTTATAATCTAGCCTTCAAATACGTTTGTTTACTAACGTAATAACTGAATCATTAAAAAATACACAAGCCGGGCTCGGTGGCTCAGCCTGTAATCCCGCGCCTTTGGGAGGCTGAGGTGAGTGGATTGCCTGAACCCGCGGGTTCGAGACCCGCCTGGGCAAGCGAGACCTCATCTCTACAATAAATCAAAAAAAGAAAAATTAGCCGGGCATGGTAGCGCGCGCCTGTAGTTCCAGCTACTTGGAAGGCTGAGGCGGAAGGATCACCGGAGCCCAGCAGGTCGAGGCTGCGGTGGCCGGGAGCGGCCACTGCACTACAGTCTGGGGACAGAGTGAGACTCCAACTCAAAAAAAAAAAAAAAATACACAAATTACTTTCATCACGTTTGGCTATGTGAGATAGGTAAGCCCAAATAAAATTCCACTTTATAAATGAAGAAATATACTATGTCATAGTCTAAGTTGATTTGGTTAAAACAATTTATAAAATAATCGACAGACTTGAAAATTATCTAACCAATAAGATTTGATACTATGCAAACTTTAGGCATTGTTAATCTTAATCATTAATTGTATTATCATAATAAAAGCTGCTTTTATCATTGAAAATGTATAAGTATTACTAATGTAAGTAGTATATACAACCTATGTTTAGGTTACCAATAATACAGCTGAGTAGTCACTCCCAAACATTTAAACTTACCAGCTGAAATTTCTCTGTCTCCTAGAAGAATATCTTTAAGTGTAAAAGGTGTTGAGGTAAATTTATATCTAGGAAACAGAAAGCATCGCTTCTTTTTTACCACCAGACTTAGAGGTTGATATTTGTCAGCTTCACTGAGGCTTGGAACAGGAACTAATCTCCCTCCATCTCCAACTTGCTTGACAAAGCTCTTGGTAGCAGCAGCAAACATATTAATGTCAAAACGTCATCAACCGCAACCCCCAGATAACAAATCCATTTTTCAAAGAAGAAAATCAAGTATAAAATTAAGCCTTGCTTGATTTTAAATATAATTATACACCTTAAAAATACAAAGCATTGTTTCACCAAGTAGTTTACCTGTGTACAATTCACTGCCTTCCCTCGTGTGCTCAGGTAATGAATTATAGATCAACAGTGTAAAATGATACACTAAAAGCAAGTCTAATTTGGAATGGCAGGCTATCGCACTAAAATGTACACAGAAAACTAATAATTTAAAAATACATTAATGTCCTTGATGAGGATCACACTAGATAAGGATTTGCCACTGGCAATGAGCCATTTTAAAGAGTATATAAACCTATGGGAAACAATGCAATTTAGGCTCTAACATTAGTCCAGGATACAATCTATGGTGGACCTAGTCCAAAGGGAATTCCTTCTTAAGTCCATCACTGGAATTTTGGAAGCAGAGAAATGCTGTTTTGAGTCTTCATAGTATACAATTCATTGTCGGAGCATTTTTATTTATTTTCCACCTTGTATAGTTACAAAACCAAGTGTTTAATATTAAATATAAATTCATACACTACAGGGAAAACAATTGTATGCAGATCTTTACAAATGCTAAATAAAAGTCACATTACATATAGATAATTGCATAAACTATTACCTAGTGGTTTCTTACTATGAAGCTGGGCACATAGACTATAACTCTGAAATGGAATCCTGTTGCATTTTTCCTTTTGTTTCATCATTATTTTTCCAGTTACTCAACCTTTAACAAGAGCTATATAACGTTTTTAAGTAATTTTATGACTGAAAACACATCTTAAAAACAAATCTGCGTGCCGAAATACCGTTTTGCCATAGGTGTTATGTGGACGCAAAATATCTTGAAATAGTGACCACACAGTCCTTTCAATAAGATATTCCTTAAAATGTAACATTGGGAGAGAAGGAAGAGAGAATAGGCTTAATTCAAGCCTCAAATAATATATATTAATTCGATTAGATTCTGAACATCTTCCCATTGCTTCCAAGAATCCATGGCTCACACGCAAACGAAATTAGTTTTTAACGTCCTTTCGTGTGAATAGCATCGTGGAAGCAACTTTCAGAACATCGAGTAAGCACAGGCAGGCATTTCTGCAAATGGCTAGCACACCTCTGGAGAGGCGACACGACATCTAACGTCGCCGTCTGACCCCCTTCCCAGGCACACGCCATTACAACGGCGTTTGATGTGACTCTGGTGCGTAGAAGGCCTTCGATTGTGCCTAACGTCCTTTGCTGGGATCCGGGGCCCAGCAATCCATCTCGCGACGAAAGTCTGGCAGACAAAGGAGCCGCCGGGCGGGAGATGAGGGACCCTCTGAACGTCCCCGCGACCTCCTAAAGGCAGGGCTCGGGGACTCGAGGAGCCCGCTGCAGCCCCGTGGGGCGGATGTACCCAGCGTCTCAAGCTTCGGGGCCAGACCCGAGGAGGCGCCTGGTAATTTTGCATTCGGAGTTTTGAAATATTTTTCTTAAAGTGACTGAGCCCCCAGTTCCCCTCCCCCAGAAGGCGGAGCTTTAGGTCTTGCAGACCCCAGGCCCACCCCCGACAAGACTTCTCTGCCGGCAAGAAGCGGCCTTCTTCTAAGGACAAAGAACTGCGGCCTCGGGCCGTGACTGCGGGCTGACAAGGGCCAGCCGGGAGGACACCGGGGAGCTGGGTAGAACCGAGGACCGGGAGCGGGCGGGGCTTGGGAGGAGGGGCGGAGCCAGGCGCCCAGAAGTCCCGCGAGTCGAAGGCGGGGGCACCGGCGGCCGCAGGAAACTGCCAGGGCTAGGAGAACGGGCGGGGCCTGAGGGGCAGAAGGGCGGGGCCAGGAGCCGAAAAGTTCCGGGAACCTAAGGCAGGGGCATTGGCAGGCAGCAGCGGAGAAGACCGGTGCTTGGGAGAGGAGGCGAGGCCTGGCGTGGAGAGGGCGGGGCTGGACAAGAACCCGGGTCCAGAGCGGAGGCAGCGATGGGGCGTGGCCGGAGCTACGGCACCATGGCCCCGCCCCCGCCCGCCCCCTTCGGAAGAGGGACGCAAGCAGGGAGAAGAGGGGGAGTTGAAGGAGGCGGCGGCGCGGAGCGTTAGTCTTGGCGACCGGCCGACCCCGGGAGCGAGGACGTCGCTCTGGACCGCTCTTCCTCCAGCCGCTGAGCCGTCCCTTCTCGCCATGTCCCAGAGCCGGCATCGCGCCGAGGCCCCGCCGCTGGAGCGCGAGGACAGCGGGACCTTCAGGTCAGCGCCAGGCAGTAGGAACCACCGGGCCGGGAGTGGCGGGCAGCGCGGCGGGGGCGGGGGAGCCGGCCCTCCCGCGGCATTGTGGGTAAAGCCCCTTCCCGGCGCGGCACCCCCAGGCCCGCCCTCTCGGCGGCGCCAGGCTGGGGTCGGCGGCTGGGCCCCGCCCCTCTGGTGGCCGCGGGCGGCGGGCTGCCGGCGGCGCGGGGCTCGCGCGAGTCTCGCGGGGTGGGCGGAGGTGGCGCGCTGTCGCCCAGCCCAGAAGGGGATCGTGGGCTTGGTCCTAGGAGACGGGCGCCGGTGCCCATCCGGCTCCCCTAAGAATTCCTCCTCCCCGCCTCCAAGTTCGCTTTCTGAAGACCTCCGTCGCCCCGCCTGGCCCTTCGGGGTGACTGCCGCAGCGGGGCCGGAAGACAGGTGCGCCCCGGCCTCGCCAGCTCTGGCCTGGCGGCTGGGGAGCCACGGCGCCTCCCTCGTCGCAGTTGGTGACGGTCGAAACTGGCCTCTGTGTGCTTCTGCTTCCCTCTCCGATTTGACATGCGAAGCACACCTTTTTCTGGTTTTTGCAGTTTGGGGAAGATGATAACGGCTAAGCCAGGGAAAACGCCGATTCAGGTATTACACGAATACGGCATGAAGACCAAGAACATCCCGGTTTATGAATGTGAAAGATCCGATGTGCAAATACACGTGCCCACTTTCACCTTCAGAGTAACCGTTGGTGACATAACCTGCACAGGTCTGTATGCACAGTTAAAACCCAGACGACCATGCGGGTTGGCGGCAGGACTTGGTGTTACTTTTCAGGTTGGAAAAGTGCCTTTAAAAAAAAAAAAAAAGAACCAGGTATAGCTATGAAGAGCAGGCTCTGAAACTGAGACTTCTCATCTCAGGTCATCAGGACTTTGCAACTTCATCTGATTCCCTCCCTAATTTTCTTTTCCCCGGATACCAAGGAAGTTCAGACACTACAAAGTTACCCAGGCATCCTGCAAGGCTCCTCTCTTACCCTAGAATTCTTCTAGGGTTTTTCTAAGAATTAGAAGCAGGAAAGATTTTTGGAGCAGTCATAGCTGAACCAGTAGGTACAGTCAGTTTTCAGATTATGCCAGATGCTAGGAGGCATTACCTCAGAATTTTCTGAGCTTCTCTCCTCTGAATGTACTCAATGGCATTTTAGATCCATTGTACAACTCTCTTTTTTAAGCCAGTCGAATTAACTCTTAATTTTTTTATCCAAGCAAAATGAGAAAGGCTAGACAGGTATTTTTGTATAAGATAGTATCACCTTTTTATTCACAAAGAAACAGGTTCAGAGATTATTTATAACTAATATGTTTTTGGAGTGAAGTCACATAGCAGTGAAGTTTCACAGTTCAGACTCATGCCTTCTTTTGGTCTGTGAGCTTGAGCAAATGATAACTAAAGTTGCTCATTTGTAAATGTGAATATTATTTTTCTTATGTATGTATTTAATTGCAAACATAAAAAATATCAAATGCTAAATTTAACTTGGAAGAATGCCAAGAAACAAAATTTAGTTGGAAAGCTGAAGTTTCACCATCTGGTAATCTGAAGGCATCATTTGCTCGTGTCCCTGGAGATCTGGAGTCCTTTATTTTCATGAAGTCAATTCAAGAAAAGTTTACGACTTTATGTCTATGTGAGGCAGGTGGATATAGGTGCTACCTAGAAGGTCCTCATGTGAACCATAGGGCCAACATTTCATTACTACTTTAGTCTGTTTTTAGATATTCAGGGAGAACTCAAAAAAAAGTAGCTTTTTCCCTTTAATGTGTTTTAGACCAGGGATTAACAACCTATGGCAACCATTCTGCCGAGGCCCTCTTCTCATGCTGCTCTGTCTTCCTGTGCAAGCTTTGTGGTTTCCAATATTGTCTAAAGGTTAATAATTCTGAAATCTCTATCTTCATCCCAGGCCCAGGTAGTACCAGCCTATCCACTCTAAGTGTCTGTGCTTACATGGTGCAGAAGGATTTCAAGTGTCTCACTGTCCCAAACCGAATCCATCCTTTCCCACAAGCCCATTTATCCTGCATTCCCTCTCTCTGTAATAGCATCACAGACACCTAGTAATAGTTGCTCAGTACAAGTTTGAGTTTTGTCTTCTTGACTCTTCCTTGTTCCTCTCTCTCTTGTCCAGCCTATCTGTAAACCCCATCCCCTAAATATCCAGTGAGTCTGTCTGCTCATCTTTTCTTTCCATTGCTGCTGTTTAGGCCACTGTCATCTCTCACTTGGACTATAGCTACAGTCTCGTAGCTCTTTCATCTTCTAGTCTTGTGATGATGTCCTTTTGCCACATGACAATCAGAATGTTCCTTCTAGCATTTTCTTCCTCTTAAAATCCATTTTGCTGGTTTCCCCATCACCCTCTGAATAAATAAAAATTTCTTAACGTGTATTATAACCTTGTTCTTAAAGTGTAGTTCACAGCAGCGTTGATAACACCTGGATATGCTGAATAGCAGGCCCATTCCAGATGTGTGTGTTTTAACAAAATTCCCAGGCAATCTCTATGCACATTTAAGTTTGAAAAGCACATATGTACAATACCTTCTGATCTCTTTCCCTACACCCCCAGCTCTCTATCCTTTTGTCTCAAAATTCCTTCTCTCAAGCTTTTACACTTTAGCTATACCCAACGACTTGGGGTTTTTGAGAACAGTGTGCTCTGTGCTGCCTTTGAACCTTTGCAGGTACTCTTTTTCTCTGCCTATAATGCTCTTCCTAACCTCGCATCTCTGTTCGTGTTACTAGCTTTTACTCATCATTTAGGTATCCATTTAGTTATGACTACCTTCATAAAACCTTTCTGAATCCATACCAACAGTAGAAAAGCTGCTGTTTGTGTGCGCTCCCCTGCGGCCTGCACTTGGGCTTGTCGTAATGCATTCTGTTCCATATTTCAGATGTCTGTTAACAGGTGAAATCCCACACAAGGCTGTCAGCTCTTTAGGGAGGGGACTCTATTTAGTTATATGACTTATCCCTAATAGCTTTGTCAGTGGATAAATGTGTGGTTTGTATGTCTTCTAACACTTGAGGGTCACACATGAAACTTATTCTATGAGGGTTTGAACTCAAAAGGAAAAAGATTGACTTTATCATTTACCAGGTATGATTACTTACTGAAATTTAGACCTCAGTCTTATCATCCCCAGTCCCCCTTGCCTACCCATGCAAGGGATACAGCTTGTATATAAGACACATAACTAGCTGTCACCTTATTCCATATGTAAATCCTTCCTCACTGTACCCAACATACAGTCATCATGATTGCTTAGCCTAGCAGTGGGTTTGATATAGTGTAGGACAGGCTGTCAGAATAAAATTGTGGGCATTTTGCTGTCAGACATTCTGTTATTAAGTGACCTCTTTAAAAGATACTTTTTGCAGCAGAAGAATTTCCCCTCTCTCCAGGAATAAGGAAGAGTAAAATGCTAAGTTACATTTCTTCAGAGGTGTGGCAGGGCCTGTTTTATTACCATTTTATGTAATGAATATATAAAATTCAGAAAATATATATAAAGTAGAAATATAATGTAGAAAAAGGATTTTATGCAGGTATGCATTGAATTAAATACAGAGAACTTTAAACAAATTTTACTGTATTAACTTCACATGGCAAATATTACAGTGTATAAACTGCATGTAGTGTATGTTTTTATGACCTAGTGTGTGTATATAAAATCTATAGTGACTTAGTTTTGTATTTTGAAAATATCTATGTAAGCCACACATTTTCCAGGAGCTAAAGATTTCTTTTTTTAAACCTTAATTTAGGTGAAGGTACAAGTAAGAAGCTGGCGAAACATAGAGCTGCAGAGGCTGCCATAAACATTTTGAAAGCCAATGCAAGTATTTGGTGAGCTAAATTTCTTTGTATTCTGCAGCTCAAAAATATCATGACTGAGGTAAGATTAAAAATTTGAACATGCTCACAAAAGCAACAACATGAACAGTTGTTAGTATCCTAGCTCTCAAATTCTGCTTCCTTGTGAAAACCTGTCACCAATTAAAGACAGCTTTATCCAATCAAATTTGGCAGTTTACTTTTTTTTTCAGATGAGGTACAACAGTAGAAAACTAGTGTTTCTGGCAAATATTCACATTCTGTATTAAGACTTTGATTATTTCAACACTGAAGAACACAAAGTGTGAGATGGAAAATGATCAGCTAAAAGAATTCTTAGAAATTCTAATTTGGAAGAAGGAGGCAGAGTTTTTTTTTTTTTTTCTTATGAAACATACTAAATAACAGAATGTTAAGTGGGATATTAATTCTTGACATATCTTTCCAAATTAAAATTTTTATCACTTGAGGTGTTTCGGGAAAGAATATTGCAGCCTCTCATGTATCATAAAGTGGCATCCTTTGGTTTCCATGGAGCACACTCTGGAGCATGGCCTGCCTTTACATTTCTCTCTTACATGCATTCTAATGTGCTTGAAATACAATCTGGCATAATCTGCTCATAGCTGACAGCAGAGGCCCATGGGAATTTGGAATGGGTATTTTGTTCCCTAGCCATAGCAAAACTTTTGGATATATTTGGTTCTCATGCAGTATTCCTCTCTTTTTTCTAAGTCATTTTAAACCTTTTTGGTAGTTTAGAACTAATCAGTGGCATGGCAACCCTCTAGATAAGCACTTGCCCAAGCAAGCCTTGGATTTCACAAGATGATGCTTGATTCTCTAGGGTCATGCATAGTAATTTATCTATTCCAGCTTTCAAGACGTGCCAAATGACATGGCAGATTTTGGGTTCTGCCCCCACTGGTGATGACCATGCCATTTCTGGACAGCCTAAAGGTCAATCCAAAGTGTTAAGTACATTTGTTGAAATGAACATATGGAGTGTCCTTTCTGCACATGGGCCCTTGACTTTGTCAGAAAAAAAGTCTAACAAACTTTACTATATATTTGTGCTTCCTGACAGATAAGATGGGAATTACTAAGCTGTAATTGGGCCTAAAGTGGCCTACTTTAATACAGAGACGTTCTCATTTCTCCCTCACAATTACGTGGGTAACTTTGGCATGCAGCATTGTAAGTGAATACTCATATCTCATCAGCCTATGCAAAGCTTGAAATTCTGGCAGTTGGAAAAGAAACTTGAGAAAGTAGCAACAGCTAAATCTCATTTGTCATGGAAGAAATTACTCTCCAGTTGCTTGGGTGGCAGTAACCTTGGAATGCAGCTTATTCAGTGTTAGGCACTGATCTCCCAAGTAACTAGTAATTTCAAACCACCTAGAAGAATTTGTTCTTTTTTCCCCCCTAATCACAATACTTACATACTGAAATCAGATTCATGCAGGCCATCTATTTTATGCAGGATACATGTAAATCTTAGAGCATCATCCCAGCACTGAACAGCTGATAGATCAAACATATTTCTCTTCCATAGTTCCCTGGGTAGAAAACAACATTTATGATCTGTATTTCCCACATTGCCAGGATAAATTTCCAGGCTAATTGTTAGCCTTCTATTTTTTGTGTGGTTGTAACAATAGTATTCTTTAAATATATTTTTATTAACCACCTATTATGTACAAAACACTACAAGCTTATATAGGTAAGCAACACACAGTTCCTACCATTGTAGAACTTACAGACTGAACAGGAGAGTGGATGAGGGAGGGATGGACAAATTACATGTATCCATAGGAGTATATAACTTATAGTAAAACAGTTTCCTTAAGAAAGGATCAAACCACGTGCTATAATGGTTCAAAGGAGAAAGAGATTATAGACCACTGGGATAACAGAATAGGCTTCTTGAGAAAGTGACATTTGAGATATACCTTGGATGACAGATAGGTCAGATTCTCATAGAAGAGGTCTGAGAGAAGGGTATTCAGTGTAGAAGGAGTGGCAAGAGCAAGGCCATAGAGAGTTACATGGAAAATGTTTGTCATTTGTTTAGTAATTTGGGGAAAATTATTTTGTTTTATAACACTGAAAAAAATGTTTAGCTTTGCAGTTCCTGACCCCTTAATGCCTGACCCTTCCAAGCAACCAAAGAACCAGCTTAATCCTATTGGTTCATTACAGGTAAGTTGTACAGTTATTCCATACTTAACATTTTGTCTACTGATAAAAGATATAATAAAATGATATTGCAGGGTCTAAGGCAATGAATTAATATCTTAAACATAAGATGGTTAAATATTTTTTCAATTTGTGATAATTAGATATTTCAGAGTTAACGTGAACTTGTTCTCCTATGTATGTTTTGGATTTTCTTCCATATACAGTATCTGCCTTTGGCTTGTGGAATTCTCAGTTGAGATCAACAGGACCTCAGTGTACATGGGTAGAGTGTTTTATACTTTAGGAATATTTCTTGCCACTCCTGTGACAGACCTCTTTCTACTTCTGTTGAAACAGAAGACTTTACATAAAGAGCCCAAATTAGTTACCCTGACTCAAGAAAAGGGAGGTAGTTCACTTATTTGCTTATTCTACCAAAAAATATATATATTCAACTTTGAGTTTCGTCATGCAGAATATCCTCCTTGCAGATTATCCATGTGCTCTGTTGGGCCATTCCCCTCCCTGTTACTTAACCAGTCTCTTTTTCCTGTTCTTTGAGTTTTTCTACAGTTTTTTCCACTTTCTGTCCCCTACCTCATCCAAGTCTGTTTTTGCTGTCTCTGCTCCTCATCTACTCTTTTTTTGTTTTGGGGTTTTTTTTTGCTTTTGAGTTGGAGTCTTACTTTGTCACCCAAGCTGGAGTGCAATGGCACACTCACGGCCACCACAGCCTCGACCTGCTGGGCTCAGGCAATCCTTCCACCTCAGCCTTCCAAGTAGCTGGAACCACAGGCATGTGCCATCATGCCTGGCTAATTTTTTGATCTATTGTAGAGACAAGGTTTCACCATGTTGCTCAGGCTGGTCTCAAACTCCGAGCTCAGGCAATCCTCTTGCCTCCGCCTCCCAAAGTGCTGAGATTGCACGTGTGAGCCACCGAGCCTGACCCTCATCTACTCTTGTTCAGATGCAGTCATTAGTCAGCTCTGAGTTGGAAGTCGATGGCGAATCTTTGAGAACTGATCGCAGTGAGACCTGTGGGTGTCTCCTCAGGCCTTCCCAAAGAGGGTGGTAGTAGCCTGTCTTTCTAGTTGAACTGTGATACCAGCTCACTGTGGTTTAATGGAAGAACAGCATTTATAGGACAAAAGCATTATGATGTAAAGATATAAAATACAGAAATATATTTGGGAAATGTAGGGTATTCCCTTATTTTTCCATTGTAGAATAACATTGTTCTTTTCAAACATATAAATAGAACTGGGATAATTATCAAGGTAGAATATCATTTATGTGATTGAGCCATTGCATAGTTAAAATTACTACTAAAGCCTCATCTCATTTTTGTAGGAATTGGCTATTCATCATGGCTGGAGACTTCCTGAATATACTCTTTCCCAGGAAGGTGGACCTGCTCATAAAAGAGAATATACCACAATTTGCAGGCTAGAGTCATTTATGGAAACTGGTACTTATTTCTTACCACTAAAGACACTTGAAATAATTTCAAATGATGAACAACCATAGAAATTTCTGTTGTAATATCTCTTCAAATACTTCTGTGGGGAAAAAAATTGATATATTTTTGTTCTATTGTCTCTAATTTTCAGAGATTGAACTTAAGTCCTTATACCTCTGACTTTGATATTTTTAAAAATCATAGATAGTTAATAGAAAGACGAATAACTGGCTCTGTACTTTAAGCAATCTTCACTGGTGTATTATGACTTTCAAAAAACCAACTAGGCCAGACTCAGTGGCTTGTAATCCCAGCACTTTGAGAGGCTGAGGTGAGTGGATTGCTTGAGCCTGCAGGTTCAAGATCAGCCCGGGCAACGTGGCAAGACCTTGTCTCTACAATAAAAAAATCAGAAATTAGCCAGGTACAGTAGCACGCGCCTGTAGTTCCAGCTACTTGGAAGGCTGAGGCAGAAAGATTGCCAGCACCCAGCAGGTCAACTCTGGGGTAGTTGTGAGCGTGCTACCTCATTCTAGCCTGGGCGACAGAGTGAGATTCCAACTCAAAAAAAGAAAAACTCATATTGGAGAAAAAGCAATAGTAAATCTCTTAAATTGCAGTGATATAAAAATAAAGTAGAAATTATCTTTTTTAAGTATAGTAACTTCTGTGTCGTAAACGACATACACTCTAAGAAAAGCTGTCACCTTAAAAAGTACTAGAGAGAATTCCCATGTTAACTCCTCTGGCATGTTTTTGTCATTTTTAAAAGTACTTAAAATAGGATTTTACCTTAGCTAGATATTAGTTTCAAGTAACAGGCAACTATGTGCCCTTGAGAGTTAGTGTGAACCAGTACAAAATCACTGGGCCAAAAGCAGGAACCGCGGCTTCCATTCTTGATGCAAGCCTTGATTTGTGTGTTGAGCATGGTACTTAATCTCCCTGAGCCTCAGTTTTAAATCTATACAACAAAAACATGGTAATAGATACTTATGATGTTTTTCAATTCTGGTGTGTCCCCCTGTGTCCTTCTTATTCATGTTAAAGAAATGCCACACGGTTGTCAGTTTATAGAATATCATAAACAGGAAATAGTCATTGAGAGACAAGTCGTACTTCAAATATATTTTGATAAATCTGAATATTTGGTCAGAATTAAACCAAATATGGTTACGTAAAACTGGACTTAGGAAAATACAACTGTTAAAGAAAAACAGAAGGTACAACTATTAAAGAAAAACTTATAAAGAAAAGAAATGCCTTCAAAAATGTAAGAATTAGTAGCTATATGAAGCACAGTAAACACAGGTACTAGGTCAGTAATAAAAATAGTCTTGTATACAAAAACCATGAGGTTCTCTGATTAAACACTATGCTTTATACATCCTCTATGGACACTAACTTCTTTTCTAAATCTACTGTGTATTTTTTTTCTTTGTTTAGGAAAGGGGGCATCAAAAAAGCAAGCCAAGAGAAATGCTGCTGAGAAATTTCTTGCCAAATTTAGTAATATTTCTCCAGAGAACCACATTTCTTTAGTGAGTAACATACAGACAGCTATGATGTTAATGTAATTAAGCATTTCTTGCTGTAGGAAACTTTTCTTGATTTCTTATTGTATAGATACTTCAGAATTGTAATTTTTAAAAATGCCTTTATTGTTCAGTTATATACCACCATACTTTTTGCTACTTCCTGTTTGTGAGCCAGGGTCATGAGAATGATTAGATAAGAGGGCTTGGGCAACACAGTCAGATTCAGAATAATAGAATAGGTTCTAAAGATGATAGGCCAGTGGAGCCATTTTTGCCTTCAAAGTGACAGTACATTTTCATCCCTTTGTTTGTTATTTCATTTTTCCATTCAGCAAATATTTAGTGAGCTCATACCATGTGCCAAGCTTTGTACCAGGTACTGGGATACAGTGAATATGCAGTCTTTTTTCCTAAGGGGTTTATAGCCTACTGAAAGAGAGAAAGAACTCTACAGGTTGGTCCTCGTAGAGGGTGGTGTGGGCACATAGGAGAAGGCATCCATCCAAGACTGCAGAGTTCAGGAAGGCTTCCAGGAGGAAGTAATGTCTATGTCAAGACCTGTAGACAAGAATGGGGGAAAGAATTACAGAGAGAAGAAAGAGCATGTGCAAAGGCCCCCGAGTGAAACATCATATGCAATCTAAGAGTCCAAAGTAATTTGGTATGTCTAGAGCATAGTGTTGGGTAAGGGAGATTAAATCTTCAAAAGGCTACTATATTAAGGAGATTGAACTTTACCTGAGCGTGGTACAAAGTCATTAAGGGATTTTAATCTAGGGAGAACAGGATCTAATTTGTACATAAGAAAGAAAATACTTGGCTTCATTATGGTGAGTGGATGACATTAAGATCAGAGAGACCTGCTAGAATGCTGTTGCAGAAAATAGGTGAGAAATGATGGTGGCCTAAACTAAGATAGTGGCAATGGAAATAGGGAGAAATGGGTACATTTAAAAATTTTTTAGAAAGTTGAAATGAAGGGGCATGGTAATTGTTTGGATGTGGAAAGTAAAAAAAAAAAAAAGGGAGGAAATATTTTTAGCTTAGCAATTGAATAGATGGTGGAACCTCTCCAATATTATGGAGGAGATGGGTAGTATTTGAGGGGAGCAGATAATGAGCTAAATGTATTGAGTGTGAAATGTTTGTGGAAAATCTAGGTGGATATATTGAGTAGGCAGCCAGGCAAATACAGAGCTTAAGAGATTGGGCTACATGTGATGTGTAACTTGAGATTCTGATATTCATAGATGGGTATATCATGTGGTACATTATCTGAGAGTAGTATATTAGGCGGGAAATGAGAATAGAAGGTATGACTATCGCAGTGTCCTCACTGAGCTTATGACAAAAGAAGGGCTTATTCTGTAGGAAAAAAATCAAAGACTGTGTACAAATAAGTAATATAATTTTGGTTTTACCTTTTTAATAGAAAAAATTTAAAAATTGCTTTTACTTTTTTAAAAATTTGAATAAAATATAACACTAAAATCACAAAGCACAGATAGGTTTACTGACGAAATTGATCAAGTCTTCAAGGAAGAAATAATTTTTAATGCTACTTAAACTCTTTCAAGCAATATATATAACATAAGGGAAGGTTCTAAATTTATTTTCCAAAACCAATATAACATAAACACCAAAACCTGATGATAGCAAATACAACAGAAAAAAATTATAGATGAAACTTGGTGAAACTCCTTCA
The DNA here is from genome assembly GCA_963574415.1 of Tarsius wallacei. Classification (NCBI taxonomy): domain Eukaryota; kingdom Metazoa; phylum Chordata; class Mammalia; order Primates; family Tarsiidae; genus Tarsius; species Tarsius wallacei. Next base: position 22,598 of record CAUYQG010257133.1, read on the forward strand.
TGAAATATTCAGTAGAACATTAAAATAATAATTACCATTGACAGGGTTTATTTCACAAATGCAAGAATATTTCAAGGTTAGAAAATTGGTTACTTTAATTAACCACATTAATGGGTCAAAGGAAAGAAACATATAATCCTCTCAATGAATGCCAAAAATATATTTGGTAAAATGCAGCAATCATTACCGACAAAGACTTTCAAAAAATCAAAATCATCATGGTTATATGTTTATACATTACATTCATTAATATGAGAAATAAGACGAGGATGCCCACTAACATCATTTTTATTTAGCCTTGTTCTAGATATATATACCAGTATAATTAGATGAGATAAAAAATAAACAATTGAAAATAAGAAAAGAGATTAAAATATTTGTAACTGCAAATGATATTATCCCCTGTAAAACCACAGAAAACTACTAGAAACAATAAGAGAATTCATCATGGTAACTGATCATGAAATCAATATGCAAAATCAATAGCTTTCTCATATCATTTAAAGTGATAAAGGTGGCCAGGCTCGGTGGCTCAGCCTGTAATCCCAGCACTTTGGGAGGCCGAGGTGAGTGGATTGCCTGAGCCCGTGGGTTCGAGACCCACCTGGGCAACTTGGCAAGACCTCATCTCTACAATAAATCAAAAATTAGCCAGGCGTGGTAGCGTGCGCCTGTAGTTCCAGCTACTTGGAAGGCTGAGGCGGAAGGATCGCCGGACCCCAGTAGGTCGAGGCTGC
>CAUYQG010257138.1:0-43996 GCA_963574415.1 Tarsius wallacei
GGGTGTGTGTGCTCATATGTGGGTCATTGTGGAGTAGTACATGCCTACATGTGAGGCTGCGCATGTGGAGATGCAGGTGTGTCTGTGTACACACGTGGGGACGTGTGTTGGGAGGTGCCTACATGTGTGTGTGCAGTTATATGCCTGTGTACATGTATGTATATGAGGTGTGTGTATGGGGGGTGCTTGTGTGAAGGTGCATGTGTGTGGACATATGTGCTACTGTGTGTGGGAAGTCCATGGGTGTTTACGTGCATGTGGGAGTGGACATGTGAGGAATTCATGTGTGGATGCATGTGGGTGAGTTCCTGCAGATGCATGTGTGTGACTATGGCGTGGTATGACGAAGGTATGCACACAATTAATCCCAGTTGCTGGGAGGGCGTTAGCTTGGAAATGCGGCCCTGGGCAGGACATCACGAGCTTTGGGGTAATTCCTTCTGGCCTGGAGGAAGCAGCCACTGGACTGGGGTGGGGCTGGAAGAAGGGGCTTTGTCCAATCCCCCAGTCACCTGCCCAGGATGCAGTCCTGCTGAGAGCTCAGAGAGACATAGGGTCTCTGGGTGGCAAAGCCCTGGGAGCCTGTTCCACTGTCCAAAACCTGCAATGTCTGGCTGCTCTTGTGAGGTCTCCCCTCATGGGACAGTCCAGGTTCCCTTGTCACCCTTCCCCACACCCAGCTCTTTGGGGGATGATTTCTGTCCCCTGGGGTTTCCCCTCTGGTCCCCTCTCCCTGCTGGCCTGGGTGCTGGAGATAGATGGAGCCCGGGCAGGGTACCACCTGCCCCTGCCCTGCACCCTCTGGGGTTCCTGGAGGCCTTGCCCAGAAGTCCACTGCTCAGTGGGGCTGGTGGTAGGGAACATGGAAAGATGAGTGGGCCAGGGTCTCGTCTCAGTCACTCCTCCCACACTGTGACATCTCAGGGCTGGAAACTTCCATTCTGTCACCAGCACTGACAGTCACTCTCTCTCTTTCCTCCCACAGTGTTCCTTCAAGGTATACGAGGCCCCCGGGAATATCACCATGATTATGGAAAAACAGAGTTGTCAGAAGGCCTAAGGATCTGCGCCAGCCTGGGCCGAGTCAACTCCCTCCCATCCCCTTGTCCAGCTCCTCCTCTTGGCTGGTGGATGTCTCCTCCCTGCTAAGGCACCAGGAGACAGAGAAGTCTCAGGAGGCAGCTGTTGAAAGCAGGTGGCTGTCCTGGCTCTTGTCTTCCCATTGTCCCCATCTCCTGTGGGTACTTACTCCGCCCCTCCCTCAATAAAGAGTAGCATCAACTTGGTGCTGAGTCCTTGTGTCTGGATGACCATGGCAAGAGGCTCCGGCAGGTCCTCTGGGAAGCATCACTTGTCTTTCTGAGTCTGAGATCAGGGGAACCCTGGGGACACAAGGCCATGGCCACAGCAGGAGAGAGGTTGCCATGTGGGGACACCTGAGTCTTGGGGCAGAAAGCGAGCAGAGGTGCTGGGACCTAGAGGATGGGTGTGGTCTCTGACTGGGAGGAGAGGCTGGCTGGAGTTGTGTTGGAGAGTTGCTCAAACGCCAGGACTGACCATTCATCACATCCCAGGGACTAAAGAAGTTGTGGCTGATATCCATTCATGTACAGAGTGTAGAGGTCCCTACCTGGATGTAGGGCCCAGGAGTGCCCCTGTGAGTCATGGAGGGCACAGTCTGGGTGTCCTGCCCTGCCAGGGTTCACAGGTCACACCTCAGGCCCCTTCCTGGACGGGATGTAGACACGTCCTCATGTGGGGCCTCAGGACAGCTGGACAGGCCTGGGGGAGTCTCTTCTCTTCCTGGGGGATGTTTTAATAAGAAATGTCTCCTGTATCAGCACCATCCCCCGGATAGTGGACATTTCCATGCCCAACAGGGGGATGCAGTCTAAGACAGAGCTCACCCCACATGCCTTCATCTGCCCTTCAGGGTGGGTGCAGCCCTCATGCAGGGACTGGGGCTGGGCTCTCAGGATCTCCCCCACTCAGAGCTTTGACAGGGGCAGTGGCCAGGAAGATGGAGGCAAAATGGCCAAGGGAAACCACCCAGGCAGCCCCAGGCCCCCACCCTTCTGCTGCTCCTGAAAGGCCAGAGCCAGACGCAGGGCAGGGAGGATGGGCGCACCCACCTCCGCCTCACCCTGATGACGGGATTCAAGAGAGCTCTCTGGTATGGGGAAGGTGCAGCGCTCCCAGGAGACCGGGAGTCAGGAGCTGTGAGTCTGGGCCTGACCCCATTGGGGTGGATGGATCCTGGGATTTGGGCTTGTTTTAGGGAGGCAGGGGTCGAGTCCCGGTGCCCAGAAATGTGAGTTGGGGCAGAGCCTCCCTGCAGGGAGGGCCCAAGGTTTGCACTGATAGAGGGCTCCTTAGACACAGTCCATCTGGTCCAGCACTGTGACCTGCTGAGTCGTGTGTCCAGTCCCCTCTCTGACTCAGTTCCCTTCCTTGGGGAAGGTGTGGGTGGGCTGTGCATGTGGCTCCCACCTTCTCCCCATTTCTCCTCCCAGGAGTGGAGCTTCGGTCAGGGCAGCCGAGGGTAAGCAGGGGCATCTTGTGGGCCAGGGAAGGCCACAGACTGTGTCCTGGTGCTCTGGGTGTCAGGAGAAGGGGAGGGGAGACCTGGGCAGGTCACAATTTGGAGATTGTTCCTTTGCTAAGAGACCCTTAGCAAAAAGTGTCCCAGATCAGTGTCAAAGGCTGAAAGTACAGAGCTAGATACCCCCCATTTGGGACAGACAGACCATTTTGCGGGGGCAGAGGCATCCACGAAGCACTGGGAAACCGTGGACAGCACAGACCTTTGTAGGAGGTGGACATTAGGCTAGGCTGAGACATTCAGGGGTTCTCTGTGTGTCCAAGGATTATGGAACAGCCATTAAGGGAAATTAGATAGCAATATACAGTTTAAAATGGAAAAAATTTTGTAATACAGCTTGAATATGTTATTTTATTTAGGCAAAGCATCTACAGTGTGTTAATACAAGGTTTCTTGGTAAAAACTGAACTATGCCAACGTATATGTATAACTACAGACCCACATATGTGTATACTCATCTGAGAATGAGAGAGTTAGGGGAACGACAAGCTTTCGTTTGCATTTGTCCTGGAAGAAAGCTTAAGGATATATATTTTTTTTTAGATCACTTTTTGAGTCAGAATTGTGCTCTGTCACTCAGACTGGAGTACAGTAACACGATCATGGCTTACTACAGCCTCCATCTTCTGGGCTCAGGCAGTCCTTCTGTCTCAGCCTCCCAAGTAGTTGGAACTGCAGGTGCACACCACAACATCCCTCTAATTGTTTTATTTTTTTGCAGACAGAGGTCTCACTGTATTCCCCAGGACAGTTTTGAGCTCCTGGGCTCAAGCAATCCTTCCACTTCAGCCTACAAAAGTACTGGGAGGCCGGCGGCCCTGGGCAGGGGAGGTCTGCAGTTATGCTTCCTGTGGGCCGTCACTTAAACAGGTGCTTTGTCCCCAAGAAGGGAACCAGGAAGCATTTGACAAATGAAAAAAATAAATGCTTCTGTTACTAATCTTTACAACAAACACCTTCACTTCTTATTATGGGATGCTGGTTGCTGTAGGGACAGCAACAGGCTTATTGAGAAAAGCATAGAGAAGAAACCCCTGAAAAAGGCTCTCGTCATGTCTTAGTTACTCATTCCTCAGGAAAATCATGAGCATCTCAGCGCAGACAGAGAAGACTTTCCCTCCTCCTCTGAGCCTACCACTGTGGGGTGGGTGGTCAGCGGGTCTGACCAGCTGTGTCAGGGCTGCCCCATGCTGCAGGGCAGGGCCTGGCTGGGTCAGGCTCTCTTCATGGAGGCTGGAGGAGCAGGGGCACTCACTGATCTCACCTGCAGGGCTCAGGTCTCTGCATGTCACGTCTGTTGACATCCTGTGGCCCAAGCAAGTCCCATGACCACATCTAAAGGCCACAGGGTTCACCTATGTCTTCTGGAGGGAGGAATCTAGCCGCAGGACAGCAGGCAGGGATGTGTGCCTCAGTTTCAGCAAGGGAGTCAACTGCCTGTCAGTCCACTCACTCTCCTGACCTCAAAACAACCCCTTCCTCTATATGGGCCGCGACACCCACATGCTCCTGGTAAGTCTGTGACTTGGGAGCTGGCGGCAGCCACTGACCTCTTGCTGACCTGGCTCACTCTCTTGATCTCTGTTCCACCTGGGATGTCTGGTAGGGCTGCTCCTTAGCGGGTCCCCCAGGTAGGGATAGCTCCTTCCCAGGGCCCCACTACCTCCTGTGTACAAGGTCTCTTTCAACCTCTGACTTGTGATCTGTTGGTTAGTGAGTCATTCCCCAGGGAGAATTCAGCCCCTTCCATCCCCACCCATCAAGGGCCACAGGGCCTTGGGCATCACAGCACCGTCCTGGTGTGTGTGTACATGGGGGCCCAGGGTGACACACCAGGAAAAGACAGGAAGGGGTTAAGAACAGCAGGGATCCCGTGTGCTCAGAGGGAGGTGTTTGGGCAGGTCGAGGTGTGGGCATGAGGCCATCACCCTGATGTGACACCATCTGTGGTATGCAGGGGGGCTTCCTGCTTCATCCTCTGTCCCTGCACCAGCTGGACCACAACAGTTCCTGCCACCTGATCTTGTCACCCTGCTCCAAGGGCAGCCCAGGATATGGGAGCCTGGTTGTGTCAATATTTGAGGAAATGATTATAGAGTTGTGTCAAGTACTTAATTAATCAAAATATTGTGTAAGTAAAAATAACATGGATTTAAAAAGAAAAAGTCTGATCTCTCATCTCAGCATGGACGAATGGACTCACAGGGACAAAGCTTGTGGTATCACGAAAGGGAAGCCACATTTCTCCAGCTGTGGCCTTGAAATGTCCCCAGCCACCCCTGTCGGACCCCCTTTCTCACTCAGCAACTGACCTGAGTCCCCTCAGAGTAATCGTCCTATGGTGAATGGAGGGGTCTGGCCTCTGCACTTTCAGCCTTTGCCACTGATCTGGGACACTTTTTGCTAAGGGTCTCTTAGTGAAGGGATCTCCAAATAGTGACCTGCCCAGGTCCTTCATCCCCTCCTCCCAACGCCCTAGGGCTTCAGGACACAGTCCGAGACCTTCCCTGGACCACAAGATGCCCCTGCTCACCCTCAGCCTCCCTGACCCAAGCTCCTCTCTTAGGGAGCAGAAATGGGGAGAAGGTGGGAGCCAAGTACACAGCCCACCTACACCCTCCCTGAGGAAGGGAACTGAGTCAGAGAGGTGACTGGGTACACAACTCAGCAGGTCACAGTGCTGGACGGGGTGGCCTGTGTCTACAGAGCCCTCTATCAGGTACAAACCTTGGGCCCTCCCTGTAGGGAGGCTCCACCCTGACCCACACTTCTGGGCACTTGGGCTTGGCCCTGCCTCCCTTCAATAAGCCTGAGTCCACCCACCCCAAGGGGGTCAGACCCAGACTCCCAGCTCCTGGCTCCTGGCCTTCTGGGAGGCTGCACCTCCCTCATCCCAGAGATCTTTTTTGGGTCCCATCATTAGGGTGGGTGAGGTGGAAGCAGGTGCAAAAGCCCATCCTCCCTGCTCTGTGTTCGGCTCTGGCCTTCCAGGAGTGGCTCAAGGTGTGGGGCTGCCCAGGTGGTTTCCCTTGGCCTTATCCCCTCCATGTCCCTGGCACTGACCCTTGTCAACACTCTGAGCAGGGTAGGTCCTGAGAGACTGGCCCCAGCCCCAACATGAGGGCTGCACCCGACTCGAAGGGCAGATGGGACTGTGGGGTGGGTTATGTCTTAGATGGCAGCCTCCTTCGGGCACTGAAACATCCACTATCCAGGGGATGGTGCTGACACAGGAGATGCTCCTTATTAAAATGCCCCTCAGGAAGAGAAGAGAGTCTCCCAGGCCTGTCCAGCTATGTTTTAAGGCCCCTGTCCTAAGGCCCCACATGAGGACGTGTCTACATCCAGACCAGGAAGGGGCCTGAGGTATGACCTGTGAACCCTGGCAGGGCAGGACACCCAGCCTGTGCCATCAGTGACTCACAAGGGCACTCCTGGGCCCTGTGGCCAGGAAAGGGCCTCTACACCCTGTACATGAATGAATATCAACTACAATCTCTTTAGTCCCTGGGGTCTTATGAGAGGTCAGTCCTAGCATCTGAGCGACTCTCCAACACAACCCCAGCCAGCCCCTCCTCCCAGTCAGAGGCCACACCCACCCTCCAGGTCCCAGCACCTCTGCTCACTTTCTACCCCATGACTCAGGTGTCCCTACATGGCAACCTCTCTCCTGCTGTGACCATGGCCTTGTGTCCCCAGGGTTCCTCTGATCTCAGACTCAGCAGGACATGAGGCGCGTCCCAAAGGACCTGTGGACCACCTGCCATGTTCATCAAGACACAAGGACTCAGTACCAATCTGATGCTACTCTCGATTGAAGGAGGGGCGGGGTGTGTACCCGCAGGAAGGGGGGAGAGTGGGAAGACAGGAGCCAGGATGGCCACCTGCTGTCAACAATGGCCTTTGAGCATTCTCTGTCTCCTGGTAGCTAAGCAGGGCAGAGACACCCACCAGGGGGACACCAGTCAAAGGGAGGAGCTGGACCATGGTGTGGGGTGGGGGTTGCCTCAGCTCAGGCTGGTGCAGACCCCAAGGCATTGTGACAGATGGATTTCACCAAGGACAGCATTCTCTGCCAGGAGACATCATAGATCTGGAAAGAGAAGAACGTCTTCTGTGGGAAAGAAGAGAGAGGGACTGTCAGTACGGTAACAATAAGACAAGAAGGGTGCCCAGCCATGAGAGGTCACAGTGGGGGGAGGTGTGTTGGAGGGGAGACTCTGGCCCACCCACCCTGCCTAGTCTCAAACACTCAGCCCCACTGAACAGTGACCTTCTGAGCAAAGCCTCAGGACCCTCAGGGTGAGGCAGCTCACTGCCTGAACTCCCAGGGTAAGGCAGCTCACAGCCCAGACTCCCTCTACCTCTAGAACTCTGGTCAGCAGGGAGAGAGGTTCAGAGGGGAGACCCCAGCGATTAGGAACTCCCTTCAAAGAAATGGGGCTGGGGAAGAGATGCAAGGGGATCCCAGCTATCACCTGAGCAGACACCTCAGCCAGGCCCTGCAGGTGTGAGGGAACAGTGCAGGCTGCCATGTTCATAGGCCCTAAGTCCCTCTGAGCTGTTCAGTGAGGCTGTGTCCTGGTCAGGTGGCTGAGGGATTAGACGGAGCCCCTTCTCCCACCCCAACCCCAGCCCTGTAGCTCTGTGTCCCTGCAGACCAGCAAGAATCACCCCAAAGCTCACAGAGTCCCGTCCCAGGGCCTCATTCCCAAGCTAATGCCCTCCCAGCAACTGGGAATGATCGTGTGCACACCCTCTTCGTGCCACACCACAGGCACACATATGCATCTAGGCACTAACTCCGTTCTCCTCACATGTCCACTCTCACATGCACACACATACCCAGGCACCTCCCCACACAACAGCACGTGCCTACACATATGCACCTTCACACAAGCATCCACAAACATGCACACCCCATATACATACATGTACACTGACATATAACTGCACACATACATGCAGGTAACTCCCAACACACAACCCCACATGTGTGTACAGACACACCTGCATCTCCACATGCACAGGCTCACATGCAGGCAGGCACCACTCCACACTGATCCGCACATGAACACACACACCCTCCACAGCATGCTCCCAGGAACAGGCACACACAGGCCCACCCCCTCCCCCTAGTACTTACTGGCCGGGACCCCGTCACCCACATACCCTTTGCAGTTGTGACTCCTCTAGGAAGGGACAGTCTTCCAGGTTGTCCTAGTCCTTGGTGCAGGTGGTTCGGCCCAGCTCCACGTCCAAGAAGTAGATGATGCCAGCCATGATCTGCATGAGAAAGGGCAGGGACCTTAGGGCAGTCCAGCAGCCCCTATACTCACACTGTCACTGTGGCAGAGTCGTGCATGTCCTAGGGCTCTTCGCCTGCCCTGTTACCAGCCAGCACTGTCACCCACGCAAAACACAAGCTGCCTCCTCCTGCCGGCAGAGGCCGCTGGCCCAGGTCTTGCTTCTGTTTTCTCTGAGTGACGTCAGCACAGAATCTCTGGAGCACAGTAGGAGGAGTAGGAAATGGGATGGAGAGGGGGGACCAGGAATGGAGGGCACACCTCGGGGGAGCCAGCCAGGGAAGCAGGGCAAGGAGCAGTCCATGAGCAGGGGTGCAGAGCAAGTCAAGACCAAGTGAAGAGTGGGTAAGTCAGGGACCCCCAGCATCAGTTTGCCCATCTGTAAAATAGACTCCCGGGCCCAGTGATCTATAGCGCCCTGGGCTTCACTCCACATTAGGGCCACATTGAGAGAGGAACAGGCCAGTAGGGACTTGGGCATCAGGCGACTCCACCCAGGTAGATGGGGAGCCTCTGTCGGGCGCCTGGGAGGGGAAGTGGTTGGCCCTGAGCCCTGAATTTCAGGGGAGGGGAGAAGTTCTGAACATGGGTCCCCTCAGCCCTGCTGCAGCTGTGTCCTGAACACAGCTCTGTGAGAGATCTGTGTCAAGCCTGGGCCATTACTGAAGCTCCTTTTGCCTTCTCACTCTGATCGTCCTCCTCACCTACCCTAGCCTAACTTCCATAGCAGGCAGAGGCAGGGCCAGGGTGGTTCTCTCCACCCCAGCGGGTACTCCTGGGCTGTGGCAGAAGTCCCTGTCTCAGGTCCCCAGGTATGACTCCTACAGGGTGATCTGGCTATTCAGGTCAAGGAGGTCAGGCTCCAGGAGGCCCCCTTTGTGAGGACTCTGGTTGGAGGATGGGTCTCATGGCCTGATTTAGTCTTGGGAGGCACCAGGCCCACCCAGACCCAACCACAGTCCCCACCATGACTGGCTGGACCCTCAGAACACACTAAAGTCGAGAGGCAGGCTGAGGGCTGCAGAGGTCAAGGGAGGCTGAGCACAGGCGGTGGCCACACAGCATAGCCCGCAGTGTCCGTGGGCTTGAGGCCTCAGAGGGGCCACTGGGGAAGGCTGAGCATTAGACAGTGGTGTGGTCAGTGTCTCTCCAAGCGGGGCGAACACCCAGGGACTCAGGACCTCAGAGGCACACACCTGCTCTTGTGTGCCCACAAGCTTCAGCACAGGGCTGCAGTACTTGTCATCACTGTTCTTATTGTACTTGCTAGTGGCGAAGTTCAGGGCATGCTTCACCTACTCCTCCTCAGGGTGCATGTCCTGGATGCTGCCTGTCCCAGGTAGGTCTTCCTCGGAGCTCAAGGCCAGGGTTCCAACCAGGGTAGCCAGCAAGAACAGTGGAGTGCACAGAAGTCATGTCTGAGGGAAGGTAGGGCTGGGACTGCAGAGAGAGCAAGGCGTGTCCTGAGATTCTGAACCCACAGTAGCCAGGGGCCTGCATTTATCCTGCCAGGGCCACCTCCCCCCATCTACCTCCTGACCTGCCAGCTCCTCCTCCTTCCTCCCCTCCTCCATCATCTCCCCATACTCCCCAGTCCTGTTTCCCCTCTCAGTCCCAAGCTTGGGTTACTCTGGCGTCCAGAAAGGTGACATTACTCACTGGATTGTAAAAGAAATGTGACCTCCTATTTCCTTAGAAAAAGGAGAAGCAGAATCTTCACCTCCTGGGCTTTCAGACATCTGGGACCTCCTTGGGCCCTAGGCCAGGCCTGGGATCCCAGACAGAGATGGTGCCTCAGAAGCACTAGGAGACCCAGTCCCCACCCTGCTCTCTAGAACATCTTGGCTAAGTAAGAGGGAATTAACCTCTTGAGAAAAGGTGGCTGGGTTTTCTTTCCATATCACTTCCTTGTTCAACAACCCAGGCTTTCACCAGCGTCTCCTGCACCAGGCATGGAGGCAGAGCTGGGGATGGAACTGTGGACAGGACATTGCAGAGCTACCACAAGAGGGACTCAGACCCACGCACGGTGCTCCTAGTCTAGTAGACACACTGAAAAAGGACAAAGGAGCAGGTGAAAGTGACTGTAATGATGTTTGCAGTTGATCTAATGTATCCAAACTTTTATTTCAACACGTGGAACCATTGTTAGTGAGATGGTTCATGGCATGTGTGCTCTCTCTTTGGAATTCCGTGTGTTGGTTACACTTAAAGCAGATTTGGATAGGCCCCATGTCAAGCATCCTGTGGCCACTTGTGGCTGGTGGCCCCTCCGTGTGCTGACACTGCCTGTGGTCATCATCAGTCAGGACGCTAACACTTGATTCAGGGAGGGTCCACTGTCCCAATATGGCGACATCATGAATTCCAGTAGGAGAGACGCTGGCTCTGGTAGGGGCGATGCATGTCACTAGGAAACTGTGACCCTCGTGGGAGCCCGTCGGCAGTCCCTGGAAGAAGAGGTGAGAGTGCAGAGCCCATGTCCCAGGGCCTAGTGTCCTGTCCTACATGGGGAAGAGAATCCTTTGGAAGTTTCTGCTCAGGGACCCACATATCAGCAGCCCTTGTGGATTTTTTATTTCAAGTTATTGTTCATTTCTCCAGGAGTAGAGCTGGTGACTGAGGAGATACCGCCCAGTGTAGGGATAGGGAGAAGTATGCGGGACAGGGGAGCTGGCGGGTGACTCCAGGGGCCCCGCCTATCTCCTGGCTCCTCAGCAGAAGCCTGGCCAGGAGGGATGCAGATGGCTCTGGTGGGGGAGCAATTCCCTTGGCCTCTCTGGAGCTCAGAGTTTCCCTTCCAAGTCCCATTCTGGTCACAGCTGTGACTTCCCTGCCAGTGTTTGTGCAACTTGACCTCAGTTCCTCCTGCAAAGTGCAGGACTCGGGACAGCGGGTTTTTCCTGCCGGGACCATGTTAACCTGACTGACCCTGGGACTGGAGCCAGACACCCTCAGAGCAGCCCGGCCTCCCTCTTCTATCCTGGAGAAACGGGACCCAGGGACAAGAGTCTCCTTAACAATTCCCCCATTCTGGCTCTTCTGAACCTTCCCCATATGGCCTGATCTTGTCCTTTCCCTCCCCTCTCCTGTGGCCCAGTTTAGAAGAGAACCTGCCTGCCTAGTCAGTCTAGCAGGAATCCCCTACCTTCCATCACTTTTTAATTTCCTCCTCCCCCAACTCCTGATCAAGTTCCTCCTCCCCCACCTTCGATGTCTAAGGCCTCGTATGCCTTTAGTAAGAATCCTGTCAGGTGAGTTTAGACAGCATCTTCTCCCCTGTGTCTGTTTAGTGAGTATCCACCTGTCAACACCAAATCCCTCACCCTGTTCCTTAGCCAGAAACTCCCACTTGTCTTGGGTTTGGGGTGAGCTCTTCTCTCTGTTACTGGGATAGTATTGACCCCACTGCAACAGGGGCTTTCTATATATAAAATAACACAATATTCCCAATACAACACTAAACGTAAATGGCAATGCTTATTCAGAAAGAGAAATAAATCACAGCAAATTACACACTTTAAAGTGACTATTAAAAATCACAAAATCCAGAAAAATAACACATATGCTAGTGCAATCAGTCCAGAAAAACCATACCTGTGGGCACAGATGCAGGTTCCAGGGGATTCCTGCTAGACTGACTAGGCAGGCAGGTTCTCTTCTAAACTGGGTCACAGGAGAGGGGAGGGGAAGGACAAGATCAGGCCATATGGGGAAGGTTCAGAGGAGCCGGTATGGGGGGATTGTTAAGAAGACCTGTTAGCACTCCACTCAGGAGTACCCGGGTGACATACCCAACAAAGGAGAAGAGACAGTGTGGGATCAGGGAGGGAGGTTGAGGAGTGTTTCAGGGCTCAGAGCACAGCAGGCTTCTGGCTGCATATATTTCTAAGACTGCTGTTTGAGGAAAATTGGACTTCCCTAACACATGGACAAAGAAGATCCGGTGTCCCCAGTCATGGCACCAAGGTGTGGATTCCTCCCAGATCCCAGGAGTCAGGAGCTGAGTGGGGTCTGTCTCCCCATTCCTGGGATCTCAGTTCTTGGAATGGGGTCTTGGGTTGCATCTGGCGTAAAGCAATATCATCTATCTCCTTCAGGATGAAAAGTTGAGTGGAAAAAAATGCCCCCTCCCCTCTGAGCACATTCCCAGCCTTTTCTCTACCCAAGGGCAGACACGTGCATGAGCCCAGGAGAGACCAGCAGAAGAGCCTCCAGACGCCTACAGAATGGGAGAGGCAATAGCTCGTTAAGTCTTTCGGTGGTTTCTCATGGAGCAATTGATATCTGACCCATGCAGAGTGTTCTGAACATGTCTCACAGCACAAACCCACCTTCCACTCCACACTGAGACTCAGGAAAGGCAGATCTCCTCCACTTGTAGACTGTGGGCATCCTGCTGGCATCTACAGCCATGTGGCACTCGAGCACAACTTGCTTCTTCTGAGTCGAGTCTACCTGTCATGTTCTCCTCACCAGCTTCATCCCCTTCTCTTGCTCTACGTTGTCAGGACCATCGAGCTGCCCATAGGGAACCAGCCTTCCAAAGGACCTGACATACATCCACCAAGGACACTTCCAGATGCAGAGTGTTCCAGACTCTCACCCCAAAAGCCAGGCCTGGCAGGGCCCACCTGCCTGCAGAACACACCAGGGAGAACTCAGACAGTCAGGGACAGTCATTTATGGCATGTCAAGTACTACTTAGAGGTTTTATTTGAGGACAGTTGGAAGCTATGGAAGTCTTTAAGCCAGGATCATGATCTGATTTGCTGTGCTAGGTTGGACAGCACAGGAGAGGAATCTTGGACACACCCATGACACTGCACTTCAAAGACAGTGCAGTTCAAAGAAATCATGATCTTCCTCATAACTATGGCAGTAGAAATGACACCTTGGAAAGATAGTTTAGAGGATTTTCCAGGAATATAAATTTTACTAGCTGGGGAAAGAGGTGGAAGAAAGAGGAAGTATGATAGGCAGGTAGGAAGATGATAGATAGATACATAGATATAGAAAGATAGATATAAATAGATGATAGAATAAATAGATGACTGATAGATGATAGATAAACTAGATTTAAATGATAGATAGATATAGATAAAGATGATAGATTAGATAAAAGATAGATATGTAGTTAGATATATGGATGGATAGTGATAGATAGATAGATTAGATAGATAGATAGTAGATAGGTAAATGATTGATAGATGATAGATATAGATAGATAGATAGATAGATATACAAGGCACTGTTCTAAGCACTGCACTAGAACTATATGATTAATTTTCCTGACACCCCCTATTTTTTGTGATGCACTATTGTGGCTTGTTAGATTATTGTCCAAAATGCTTCCTGTCCCCAACCTCCATGGCAGAGTGCACTATCCACAACTTCCCTTTGGCTGTGCCATGTGACTTGCTTTAGCCCATGGAGCATTGGCAGGTGTGATGTAAGTCAAGACTTAGAAAGTATGTGTGAGATTTACACTGTCCTCTTGTGCATCTATCAATGCCATGAGACAATATGGAAAACCAGGTCCCATGTCCTAAGAAGGAGGAAGGCCAAGGAGCAGAGCCAGCCCAGGCCATCCCATCTGGGTCAGTGGACGCCCAGTTGAACTGCAGACTATGAAAAATAAATGGCTACTGGCATCTGCCAGTGAGATAACATAGCCGTTTATTACACACCGACTGTAGTGATAACTCATCAGGACTGGGAATCACCGTCATTCCTATGACACAAGGGAGGAAACTGAGGCACCGAGAAATCGACAGTTTATCTGGTGGTCACACCTGTGCCTCTGAGCAGAACCATGGAGAGTGGTGGGGCCTCTAACTTAGATGGGGACACTGGCTGAAGGGCAGGTCAAAATGATGCTGCGGCATTAGGCAAGCTAGGCCAAAATGATGCCGCGGCATTAGGCATGCTAGATTGTTGGGGCTGCAGGACGTCCAATGATGACATCACAGGCACGAGGATGTGCAGCTCTGTTGTTGGAAGCCTGAGCTTGGTGGAGATGACTCCAAACTGTGGCAGTGGAGTTGACACTATACCGGAAGAGAGAGATGAGCTCACCCTCAACACAAGGACAAGTGGGGGTGGTGGATTCATGGATAAAGAGTACTAGGAAGAGATGTCAAAGGCAGGGGTTTATGATAAACTTATCTGACAGGATTCTTACAAAAGGCAGGACAAGGTCTTAGGCATTGAAGATCGGGGAGGAGGAACCTGATCAGGAGTTGGGGAGAGTCAGTGATCAAGGATGGGGAATTCCCACTAGACTGACTAGGCAGGTTCTCTCCTATAATGGGCAGCAGGAGTAGGGAGGAGAAGGACAAGGTCAGACCTGGTGGGGAAGGCTTGGAACAGCCAGACTGGAAGAGTGGAGGTCAAAAAGACTCTTGTCCCTGGGCCTAGCTCCTCCAGGAAGAGAAGGGATACAGGGCCACATGGGACGCAGGGCTGCCCTGAGGGCCTCTGGCTCCAGCCCCAGGGTCAGTGAGTCAGGTTAAGATGATTCCAGCAGGAAAGGTCCTCTGTTCTGAGCCCTGCACTTGGCAGGAGGAACTGAGGTCAAGTTGTACAAACACTGGCAGGAAGTCACAACTGTGACCAGAACGGGACTTTGAAGGGAAGTTCTGAACCCCAGAGAGGCCAAGGGAATTGCTCCCCCACCAGAACTGCCTGCATCCCTCCTGACCAGGCTTCTGCTGGAAAGCCAGGAGATAGGCGGGGCCCCTGGAGCCACCCGCCAATGTCCCTGCCCCGCAGGCCCCTCCCAGTCCCTGCACTGGGCTGTGGCACTTCAGTCACCAATTCTGCTCCTGGAGAGATGAACGCCCATCACCCAATCAGTATGTCCCTCCACCAGCTTAGACCCTGGGATCAACACTCACACATATACCGTGTGAGATCCTGGCAGAGGGGAACCATGCTCCCCTCCTAGACAGTGATGTCCTCCAGGTGACATGCGTGCAGGAGCCCGGGCTCAGTCCTGGGTCCACTGTTTCCTCTGGGTCCTGCTAGAGGGTACTTGAATTTATAGTCCACAGGAACCAGGGCACGTGCGGCTCCATCTCTTTTAACCAAGCTTCCACATCACCCCTGACCCTGCTCATCTCTGCTGGTTCTGACCCAAGAGCACATGACTCACAGGTGGACCCCTCTCCAAGGTGTCACCTGCAGATAAGGCTGGGCACTGACCCAAGGCCACCAGACAACAGCAGACACAGTTCAGCCTGCCCCTCCCCTCTCATCCCACCACACGGACGTTGCTCTTGCTCTCCTGAGGGCATCTACACTGGCGTCTCTCCTACTGGGATTCACCATGTCACCATATTGGGACAGTGAACCTTCCCTGCAGCAGGAGCCAGCACCCTGATGTTGACCACAGGTGGCATTAGCACACAGAGAGGCCACCGCCACATGTGGCCATGGAACACTTGAAATGGGGCTCATCCAAACCCACTCTATGTGTAACCAGCACACATAGAATTCCAAGGAGAACACACAAATGCTGTGAACTATCACATCAACAATTGCTCCACGTGTTGAAGAAAAAGTTTGGATACATTAGACCACCTGCAAACATCATTACAGTCACTTTCACCTGCTCCTTTGTCCTTTTTTAGTGTGTTGAGTAGACTAGGGACACTGTGCATGGGTCCAAGTCCTTCCTGTAGTAGTTCTGCAATGTCCAGTCCATGGTTCCAACCCCTGCTCCTTCCTCAGCTCTGTCTCCAGGCCCTTGACCACCTGGTGCAGGAGACGCTGGTGAAAGCCTTATTTGTTGAACAAGGAGGAGATACAGAAAGAGAACCCAGCCACTTTTTCTCAAGGGGGTAATTCCCTCCTGTTTAGCTAAGACATTCTAGAGAGCAGGTTGGGGACTGGCCTCCCAGTGCCTCTGAGGCACCATGTCTGCCTGGGATCCCAGCCTTTGCCAAGGGCCCATGGAAGTCCTAGACGTCTGACAACCAAGGAGGCCAAGACTCTACTTCTCCCTTTTCTAAGGAAATAGGAGGTCATGTTGCTTTCATGGTCCAGGGCATAGTGTCACCTCTCTGGACACCAGAGTAACCCAAGTTGGAGACTGGGAGGAGAGCCAGGACTGGGGAAGGAGGGGGAGATGGTGGAGGAGGGGAGGAAGGAGGAGGAGCTGGCGGGTCAGGAGGCAGATGGGGGGAGGTGGCCCTGGCAGGATAAATGAAGTCCCCTGGCTATTGTGGGCTCAGGATCTCAGGACAAGCCCTGCTCTCTCTGCGGTCCCAGCCCCACCTTCCCTCAGACATGACTGGGCTTCTGTGCACCCCACTGCTCCTACTCGCCACCCTGGCAGGGGCCCTGGCCTTGAACTCTGCGGAAGACTTACCTGCGACAGGCAGTGTCCAGGATGCAGACCCCGAGGATGAGCAGGTGAAGCATGCCCTGGACTTCGCCATCAGCGAATACAACAAGAACAGTGACGACAAGTACTACAGCCGCATGCTGAAGCTGGTGGGCGCACAAGAGCAGGTGTGTGCCTCCAAGGTCCTGAGGCCCTGGGTGTTCTCCCTGCTTGGAGAGCATGACCACTGAGACACTGACCTCACCACGCTAATGCTCAGCCTTCCCCAGTGGCCCCTCTGATGCCCCATGCTCAGGGGATATTCTGTACCCCTGCTTCTTGACTTCTTGACTGCTTCTTGTCCCCCACCCCAGCCGGCTTCCCAGAGTTGTGCCCTCCTTTCCTGGATGGCATGTGGCCACTGCCTGTGTTCAGCCTCCCTTGACCTCTGCAGCCCTCAGCCTGCCTCTCGACCTTTGCGTGTTCCGAGGGTCCAGTCAGTACATGGAGACTGTGGCTGGATCCGGGTGGGCCTCGTGCCTCCCAAGGCCAGGTCAGGCCACAAGGCCCGTCCTCCAACATGAATCCTCACAGAGGAGGCCTCCAGGAGCCTGACCTCTTGTCCCGGACAGCCAGGCCTCCCAGCAGGAGCCATACCCAGAGCAGCCCCCAGAGCTGGCGTCCTTCACCCTGATGTGAGGATCCGTGCCACAGTCCAGGATGAGTGCCCGCTGAGGTGGAGAAGACCACCCTAGCCCCGCTTCTGACCACCATGGGAGTTAGACTAGGGTTGATGAGGAGGATGGTCAGAGTGAGAAGGGTTGGGGAGCTTCAGAAATGGCCCAGGCTTGACCTGTGTCCCTCATAGAGCTGCATGCAGTACACAGTGACAGTAGGGCCGAGGGACCCCATGTTCAAAGGTCCTACCCTGCCCTGGAATTCAGGGCCCAGGGCCACCCACTTCCCCTCTCAGACACCTGACAGCGACTCCACCTTCACCTGGGTGGGGATTCCTGGTGCTTCAGCCCCTGCTGGCCTGTTCCTCTCTCAATGTGGCCCTAACATAGATTGAAGCCCAGGGCGCTATAGATCACCGGTCCCAGGTGTCTATTTTATAGATGGGCAAACTGATGCCAGGGGTCCCCGACTCACCTGCTCTGCACCTTGTCTTGATGGGCCCTGTACCCCTGTTTCTTGACTTCTTTACTGCTTCTTGTCCCCCAACCTGGCCAGCTCCCCAGAACTGTGCCCTCTTTTCCTGGATGCCTTGAAGGGCAGTGGTCCCCCTTCTCCCTCCCACTTCTCGCTCCTCCTTCTGGCTGGCAGAGACTCTGTGCTGATGCTACTCAGAAAACAGAAGCAAGGCTTGGGCCCAGTAGGTAGGAAAAGGCAGCTTCTGTGCTGCTTGGGTGACAGTGCTGGCAGGTGATAGGGCAGGCGCGGAGCCCTAGGACACAAAGACTCCGCCACAGTGGTGGTGTGAATGTAGGGCCTGTGGGACTTCCCTAAGGACCCTGCCCTTTCTCGTGTAGCTTGTGGCTGGCATGTACTACATCTTTGACGTGGAGTTGGGCCAAACCACCTGCACCAAGGACCAGGACAACTTGGATGACTGTCCTTTCCAAGAAGAGCCACAGCTACAAAAGGTGTGTGGGTGACGGGATCCAGCCCAGCAGGCCCTGGGGAATGGGCCTGTGTGTGCCTGCACCTGGGAGCACGCTATGGGGAGTGTGTGGCTCATGTGTGGGTCAGTGTAGAGTGGTGTGTGTGTGCGTGTGAGTCTGTGCATGTGGAAACACAGGTGTGTTTGTGCACACACATGGGGATGTGTGTTGGGAGGTACCTGCATGTATGTATGCAGTTATATGTCTAGGTGCATGTATGTGTGGGGTGTGCATGTGTGTGGACACATGAACTAGTATGTGTGGGAAATCCATGGACGTGCACGTGCATGTGGGAGTGGACTTGTGAGGGATTCATGTGTGGATGCATGTGGGTGAGGGGCCCATGTGAGCTCCTGAACATGCATGTAGGTGCCTACAGTGTGGCATGAGGAGGGTGTGCACGTGATCAATCCCAGTGGCTGGGAGGGCGTTAGCTTAGGAATGGGGCCCTGGGACGGGACCCTATGAGCTTTGGGGTAATTCCTGCTAGCCTGGAGGAAGCAGCTGAAGGGCTGAAGTGGGGCTGAGAGAAGGGGCTCCATCTATTTCCCAGTCACCTGCCCAGGACACAGCTCCACTGAGCAGCTCAGAGGGACTTAGGGCCTGTGGGTGGCGAAACCCTGGGAGCCTACGCCGCTCCCTGACACCTGAGGCTGACTGCCCTTGTGAGGATCTGCTCAGGGGACAGTCGGGCTCCCCTTGCTGCCCCATCCACCATCCAGTTCTTAGATGGGGAGTTCCTGTCCCCTGGGGTTTTTCTTCTGGACTCCTCTCCCTGCTGGCCCAGGTGCTAGAGGTGGAGGGATCCCTGGCAGTGAGTAGCCTCCCCCTGCCTTGTACCCTCTGGGGCTCCCGAGGCTTTACCCAGGCTGCTCCCTGCAAGGCTGTGCTGGGGCAAGAATCCTGGGGGCCAGCACAACCTGGTGGACTTGGAGCCCTTGGGGCGGAGTGATGGATGGTTACTGCTCAGGAGTGGCTGGGTGTTTGGGACTCGACGGAGTGGGTGGGCCAGGGTCTCTCCTACATCCCTCTTCTCCCCACTGTGGAAATCTCATGGCTGGGCATCTTCCTTTTAACAGTTCACACGGACAGTCCCTCTCTCTTTCCTCCCACAGAAGATCTGCCTTTTCTGCGTCTATGATATCCCCTGGTTGAATACCATGACCTTGAGCACATCCCAGTGTCACAAAGCATAGGGATCTGCACCAGCCTGGGCCAAGGCAACCTCCTCTGCACCCCCTTGTCCAGCTCCCTCCCTTGGCTGGTGGCCCCCTGGTGAGCATCTCCTCTCTGATGCGGCACCAGAAGACAGAGAAGGTTCTGGAGGTTGCTGTTGACAGCAGGTGGCTGTCCTGGCTCTTGTCTTCTCACTGTCTCCCTTTCCTGCAGGTATACACCCCGCCCGTCCCTCAATAAAGAGTAACATCAGCTTGATGTTGAGTCCTCGTGTCTTGATGACCATGGCAGGGGGGTCCAGCAGGTCCTCTGGGAAGTGCTGAGTGTCCTGCTGGGTCTGAGATCAGGGGAGCCCCTGGGGCCACAAGGCCATGGCAGGGGAGAGGGTGTCATGAGGGGACATGTGAGGCTGGGACAGGAAGAGAGCAGAGGCACTGAGACCTGGAGACTGGGTATGGCCTCTGCCTGGGAGGAGGCATGGGTCATAGCCTGGGCCAGGCCTCAGCGGAGCTCCCAGGCCTGAGACCCCATCATGTTGGAGAGTCCCTCAGATGCCAGGACTGACCTCTCATCAGATCCCAGGGACTAAAGATGTCGTGGCTGATGTCCATTCATGTACAGAGTGTAGAGGCCCCAAGCTGAATGCAAGGACCAGGAGTGCCTGTGTGAGTCACTGGCATCTTCAGGCTGGATGTCCTGCCTGGCAAGGGTTCACAGGGTCAAATCCAAGCCCCCTCCCTGGACTGGATATAGACAAATCCTCATGTGAGGCCTCAGGACAGAGGCCTTAAAATAAAGCCAGATGGGTCTGAGAGACTCTCTTTCCTTCCTGAGGGACAAGTTAATAAGGAGCATCTCCTGTGTCAGCACCCTCCCCTGGAGAGTGGACGTCTCGTGGTGCCCAATAGAGGCTGCTGTCCTTCAGGGCCGGGTGCAGACCTCACGCAGGGGTCAGGGCCGATCTCTCAGGACCCTCCCTGCTCAGAGCATTGACAAGGGTCAGTATCAATGACACGGAGGAGATATGTCCAAGGGGTACCACCCAGGCAGCCCCAGACCTGCACCCTCCTGCCACTACTGAAAGGCCAGAGCCAGACACATCCTGGGAGAGTGGGCACACCTGTCTCTGCCTCACCCATCCCGATGACGGGATTCAGCCAAGCTCTCTGGGAGGAAGGCAGTGCAGCCCCCCAGGAGGCCAGGACCCGGGACCTGGGAGTCTGAGCCTGACCCTGTTGGTGTGGGTGGACCCAGGGATTTGGGTTGTCGAAGGGAGGCAGGGGCTGAGCCCAGGTGCCCAGAAGTGGGAGTCGGGGCAGTGCCTCCCTGCAGGGAGGGCCCAAGGTTTCTACCTGATGGAGGCTCCTTAGACACAGTCCACCCCACCCAGCACTGTGACCTGCTGAGTCAGTTTCCTTCCTCGGGGAGGGTGTAGGTGGGCTGTGTACTTGGCTCCCTCCTCTCCCCGTTTCTGCTCCCCAAGAGAGGAGCTTGGGTCAGGGAGACTGAGGGTGAGAAGGGGCATCTTGTGGTCGAGGGAAAGCCACAGACAGTGTCCTGGAGCTTCCAGGTTTTGGGGGGGAGGGGCTGGGAAGTTCACAATTTGGAGATTGTCCCCTCACTAAGAGACCCTTAGCAAAAAGAGTGTCCCAAATCAGTGACAAAGGCTGAAAGTACAGAGGCTGATGTCTAATTCAGCCCAGGCAGATCACTCTGAAGGGACAGAGGCATCCATGGAGGACTGGGCAGTGCAGGCTTTCAGGGGAATGGGACACTCAGCGCAATTACCAAGGGCCGACTCAGGGCTGGAACTGAGACATTCAGGGGTTCTTTATGAAAATAGCACAGTGTCACAACACAACACCAAGAACAAAAATCAATGTTTATTCAGGAAGGGAAAACATATCACAGAAAATTACACACTTTAAAATACTGATAAAAACAAAAGTCACAAAATGCAGAAAATAACCCATGTGCCAGGAAAATCAGCCAAGTCTGTGGCCACAGGTGCAGTCTCCCTGGCTTACTAGATAAGGGGATAAGTCACTCCAGGGACACAGGACAAGCACCCAGCAAGGGAAAGGACACAGTGCAGGGGAGGGAGGGAAGTTGAGGCTGTCTCATGGGTCAGAGCACAGCTCCTGTGTGCAGGAGCCATGTTGGGTCTGGACCACTCAGTGGACCCCAGTCTCACAGCCTCAGAGCCATGACTGGAGCCGGATGTGAGAGGTTTGTCCAGAAACCCTCCTCTGGGGTCTGCGCCTCTGGGTCGGGGACCCTGGTCCTCCAGGGTGGGATGTTCCTTTCGTTGATCAGCAAAGTTCCTGATGCCCAACTCTAGAGACAAGGACTGTCGCTGAGTGAGAAATGGAGTCTGGCAGGGGAGACTGGGGACACTTTAAGGCTGCAGCTAGAGAGCCGTGGCTTCCCGTTCATGATGCCACCGGCTCTGTCCTCAT
The DNA here is from genome assembly GCA_963574415.1 of Tarsius wallacei. NCBI lineage: Eukaryota > Metazoa > Chordata > Mammalia > Primates > Tarsiidae > Tarsius > Tarsius wallacei. The sequence continues at coordinate 21,537 of CAUYQG010257138.1, forward strand.
GAGTTTATTCATCCACCCTGAGAATGGAAGGGAAAGCCTTTCCTTTCTTATTCTGTAATATCTTTACTCACATGATATTCTGATTAATTAATGCCTTAACAGGACTTTGCAGTCGTTCCTCTCTGTTTACAAATTCAGCTAACCAATCACTCTTGGTCTCATCATATGACACTGATTATGTAACACAATTCTCTATAAATAAAACAAAAAAAGTCTTTCCGCTAACAGGTTCATTCACATTTGTGAAATCGACGTTGCATAACATTTCCTTTCTACTTCAAAACACATACCTGGCACCATCACACAAAGTGTTCAGATGGTTGTTAAATCTGGAAAAGTCTCAGTTTTCCTCCTTGTTTGAGCTCTGAATTCTCTCGACTGAAGTTTGATCTTAAGGACTCCATTGACGATGCTCATGACCACAGCATTAAAGTTGTCGCCATCGCCCTGAGCATCACACCATGCAGTTGTACAACTATGTACTCTTATGCACTAGTGGAGCTCTCTTGTAAGCACTTCCTCAGGCCTCTCACCACCGGTCACGACGTTCCGTCCATGTTGTCTGGGGCTGCCAGATTCTCCTAGGTAAGCAGAGGTGGGGAGAACCTGTTCATGGGGTCTGTGCTTGCTGGGGGTCATTTTACTACACAGGTCTGTGCCTTGCAAATGTTGAAAACTGAGGGATTCTATCTTGCAAACGAAACATGAGTGCCTGCCACATGAATTGCAGCACACAGCTCATGGGTGAATGAGTGAATGCAATTTAGTAGGGGAAATCTCCACTTCTGACGAGGTGTCAAAAAGAACCAAACCCTCCATTCCCAGTTTCCCACATTCACAGGGGAATCTTTCTCCACAGCCTGGCTTCTGGATCCAAGTGCTGCAAGCCTTGTCCCCTCTCCACAAATCCCAGACCTCCACTGTGAGAGCCGAGGACACATCCTGATCAGGACACAGCCTCTGTCCCCTGCCTCAGGTCAAGCCCTGGGGGCTGGGCCGTGTCTGGGGCTCCTACCACAGGGCACTAGCAACCAGGCACCTATACAGGAGAGACTGAGAGCCCAGGAATGCACCGCCACATCAGATACATCCCCAACACCACTTTTTCTCAACCAGGCACCACAATAACCGTTCCCACCTACACCGCCCAGGAGGACATGGGATGAGAGGTCTGAGGGAAAAGGCCACATTCTTAATGCCTGCAATCAGGGTGCTGCACCTTTGCTGATTGCACTAAATCCAGCTAGGTAATCCTGCTGCTGGACCCACAGAGCCTCTCCTGGGCGTGTGGGGTACGCTGGGCCTGAATACCACCAGCTCCATGGAAGACCCTCTCTGATCACCCCATGAGCAGACTCCAGTGTTTTGGCAAGAGTGGGTGGGCAAAGGGGCTTGAGGAAGGAGACCAGTCCCCCAAAAGCAGGAGGAGGCCTAGGGAGGAGGTGAGGGAGAAGGAAATCGTGCAGGGAAATTCTCCTGGCATCAGAACATGCTGGGGCAGCTGGCCAGCCCAAGGGAGTGGGGATACAAGTGCAGACCTGCACACAGAATGGCTGGAATGCTCCTCCACTGTTGATGGGTGTGTACCACAGTGCAATCGTTCTAGAAAAGTGTGTTATACAGTAAAACACACATCCACCCCACTGATTTTTGCTGTGGGTTCATGAGCGCTTTTAAACTTTTTTTCTGATTTATTAAAAAACTAAAACCAACAGTCTTAAAGGAACCGGGACTCAGGGTGCCTCCGTGGGGAGCAACATGTCAGCTCGGGGTGGCGAGCCCCGTGGTTGGGCCAGGACGTGGAGCCTGAGAGATGTCAGAGACTTTTGAAGGAAGAATTTGCCCAGTGAGTGTGAGAGCCAAGTGTGAGTGCCTGGCTGGAGGAGGTTATCACACAAGAGAACGGAGCTGTGTGGATGGTTTGAACCTGACCCAAGCTCTGGAGAGCTGGATGGAGATGTCCCTCAAAGGTCTAGAAGGCATGTATGAAGCATGGGGGAAGTTGGGCCACACTTGTACTTTCATATCTGGAAGACGAGTTTAGAAGACAGAATAATGAAATGCAAAGCATCCTGAATGGGGGGAGGAAGAGTGGTGAGTTCATGTTTGTGTAAAGAGGTCACAGAGGAATCTGAGGTCAATGCACAAATTCAGATCATTCTACAGAGGAAAATGACAAAGACTGGAAAAGTTGAATAAACTGCCCAGTCTCACACCAGAAGCACAACTCGTAGCTGAGACTTCAAGCAGGGGTTCTGTCCCATGTCCCCACCTCTATGGACTGAATTGTGCCCATTGACACCAACACCCAAATTTCTTTTTTGAAGTACTTACCCCATCCTTAGAATTGTACCTTATTTAAAGATACGATCTTCAGAGAGCTAATTAGGAAAAAAATGAGGTCATCATGGCTGGGCATGTCAGCTCACACCTATAATCTCAGCATTTTGGGAGGCCTAAGTGAGAGGATTGCTTGAGGCCAGGAATGAAGGACCAGTCTGGGCAACATAGCAAGACTTCGTCTCAATAAATAAATAAATAAATATTTTTTAAAAATACTTACTTTTTAAAAAATGAGATTGTTGTGGTCGGCCCTAATCCCATATGACACGTGCCTTTTTTTTTTTTTTGAGTCAGAGTCTCACTCTGTTGCCCAGGCTGGAGTGCAGTAGCATACTCACAGACACCACAGCCTCGACCTGCTAGGCTCAGATGAACCTTCTGCCTCAGTCTTCCAAGTAGCTGGAACCACAGGTGCATGCCACCATGCCTGGCTTATTTTTTGATTTATTGTAGAGACAAGGTCTCGCCAAGTTGCCCAGGCTGATCTTGAACCCCTGAGCTCAGGCAATCTTCTTGCCTTGGCCTCCCAAAGTGCTGGGGTTACAGGCTGTAGCCACTGTTCCCAGCCCAACTGGTGCCTTCTTAAAAGGAAAATGTAGACAGAGAGATATGCACAGAGGGAAGATGATAGGAAGGGTCACAGAGAGGAGACGGCCATCAACAAGCCAAGGAGAAAGCCCAGAAGAGACCCCTCCCTCGTTCCTTGGAAGGAAGAATGCTGCGATCTTAGATGTCCAGCCTCCAGAAGCATCAGAAAATCAGTTTTGTCGTATAAGCCACTGGTCTGCAATGCTGTCATAGCAGCCCTAGCAAACTCCAACCCCCATTCCTGCTCAGGGAAACCAAGGACTTTCTCTGAGTGCTGTGATCATGGGGCATTGAAACTCAGTGTCTCCCAGTAGCAAGTGTGTATAGAATTCACTCTCAGAAAAGCATCAGCAAACCCACTGGAGCCTCAGCTTGTCCTAAGCAGTTTAGCTCACAGGCTAGATACTGGGCCAAGTACTGCTAGTGTCCAGGTACAGTGGCCTGCCTGGGTCTCCTTTTTCCTTGCAGAAGGTGTTGCCTGTGAAACATGTGTGTGCAGTGTGTGGGGAGCTTGTTGGGAGTGTGTGGGACAGCCTGTGGGTTCAAGTGCCCTCTCAGGAGCAGTGATGGCTCTGCTCGTGGATGGGGAGGTGAGGACGGCGTGTCCCCCACATGGACCACGTGCAGGGCCTCTGTGTCTGCCATGAGCACAGTCCCCCTGAAAGTGACTCACCTCCGCATATGTGATAGGTCATTCTAGGGCTATGGAATCCCTAAGACAGACAGATGTGGCCATTACGACCATGATGGAGGATGGCTGACCTTTCCAAATGCTGAGAAAACTCATATTTCTATGTGAGGCCCAAGGGTCTTTTAAAAGAGGCCTCCCAGTAGGCTCTTCACGGGTAATTTCATCCAACTGGGATGAAACATCCAGGCTCAGAAACGATTTTTAGAGCAGAACTTGTCTAACTAGATCAAACTACAAAAGTGGGAGCTGTCCTGCGGAAGTAAAGGAAGATCCTCTTCTCTTTTATTAGTAACCTAAGTTTTAGAAAATAAGAAAGCGCTCATGAAAACATTCACACGTGGCTGATGCCTCCCCTTCCATCTTCTCCTCACGTATCTCGCCTTCCTCATCTCTGGCTCCTTCCCTTCTTGGGCTTCGGTTAATAGTTCCAGGTCCACCTATCTCTCCGTTATCGAGTCAGAACACCCGCACTCATCAAGTGAGCCCAGTATGTGAGAACCCGACGAGCTGTCTTGGGAGAGCTCCTTAATCCTTCGAGTGTCACTTTCCTCACTCTCCTCACCTTGAACTGCGGCTCAGTCCGGATGGGCGGGGCTATGCTGTGGTGGCAAAGAAACCCAAGCCTCAGAGATTCGATTCAGCACCATGGCCCTCTGCGAGGTGACATCTATTCCACAGGTGATCACAGGCACATGGGGCTCTGAACCATGTGCTTATTCTGGGGGACACAAGCAGCGAGCACTGACTTTCAACAGTGCCACTGGAAGGGACACATGTCCCTTCTTCTGTCATATTGAACAGAGCAAGCCACACGACTACACCAAACACAAAGGAGGCAGGAGGGCAACCCTGTCTAGTGCCCATGAGAAGACAGAACTACCCCAAGACAGCCTTAAGGACACCATGGATGCCCCCCTCCCGGCCCCAAGCAGATGTCTATGCTCCTGCAGGCAGCACCAGGCCCCAGAGCACACCCAGGCCCTGCTCACCATTCCCAGCCACGGGCACCTTGGACATGGGACCCTGAGGCCACATCACAGGAAATAATAACATGTGGGATTTCCCACATGCCTTCAAGCATACAGAGCAAGACCATATCCATCTCTGGGTGGTCGAGTGTCACCTGGGCAGGGCGCCAGGGTGGTCACTCACACTCCTCATCCATCAGCCACAAGCTAGCCAAGGTGCCAAGAGGCCCAGCTTGCCCTGAATCCACTTGCAAGTGTCTGGCCATTGGCATGTGGCATCCGGTGGCTTCCCTCACCGTGTCCGTGGTCAGCGAAGAGCAGGAGCTCTGAGGCTCCTGTGGCCCATGTCCACGCCTGCCTTGCCTCACTGTGGGGCCTCCAGGCTGCTGACTCCGTTCTGCTCTGCTCTGGTTTTCTTTCATGTTTCTGGGTGATTTTCTAAATGGCATAAAGCAATTTGCTTTTTGTTTCTGCAACTTCTATAAAATATATTTTTTTAATTATTCAGAGCATTCCTCCACAAATGAAAGCTTCTGAATAAAGCTGTGGAAGTGTCTCTGACTTGTGTTGAGTGGGCTGGATTGTGTCTCTCCTTCTGTGTCTACTGAGCATGAGTTCTGCTCCTGGCACTCCGTCCGGGGCTAAGAAATCAAAGGGGGAGAGCCTAGTCCACACTTTGGTGAGCATCCAGTCAAGTGGGAAGGGTAGTTGCTAGGCAGACAGATGAAAGTCAGAGGGAGGAACTGGGTGCAAGGAGGGCATGGAGAAGGGGCCCAAACCCCAGGGAGGGCAGAGGATCAGCTGCCCAGAACCCCTGGACTACATGACCCAGCCCCACTAGCCTCCCTTTCTTGAGGGTGGCTCAGGTGAGAGAACTTAAGAGCCAGTGGCCACTCAGCATCCCTCATCCAAGGACAGACGCAGCTGATATGTTGCCCACAGTCTCTCATAAGTCCCAGCAGAAAGCCACCACAGCTACCCATGGCAGTGCCTAAGGATCCCCAGGGACTGCGCTGACCCCCGTTCCCTCCCAGCCCAGGCCTCCTGCCTAGTCGTGCTTCCCAGGACAACCTTTCCATAAATCACTGGCGCTATACCCTGTCCTCAGGGTTTGCCTCTGGGAAGCCCCATCTATACAGTCAGCTTGAAGGAGAATGTTACATCTGCAGAATCAAACAGAGGAAGGAGAGCTGAGGCAACCCTGGGGAAAGGAATTCCAAGGAGAAGAGCTGGACCCAGACACAGAGGTGGTTCCCCAGGAGGGTGAGGATCCTGTAGTCTAAAGGCTCATCCAAAAATAAAAAATTATATATAGGACTCATCCACTGAGCTCCAGCTCAAATGCAGCTTACCTGTGCCCCCCCCCGCCCCCCCCAATAGAATCTCTCAAATGTCCCTGTGATTTTCAGATGGCAGACTGCTAGGATGTCTAATCTCAGGGAATTAGACCACATGGATTAAAATCCTGGTTCTTCCATGGACTGACATATTTTCCTAACCTTTCTGTGGCTCAGTCTTCTCATCTGTAAAATGGAGAGAGTAATAATACCCACTAAGTAGTTACTGTGAGGCTACAATAAATTAACCAGTGTTATATTCATGGTTAGACGATCTCATTACTGTCTAGCTGTTGTTTGCGATCATCTCAGTGATCTCTGAGAAACAAGTCACATGAAGGAGACTCAGTCTCTACCCCCCAAGAACTCATGACTTGGTGGGGGACAGAAATATACCCAGGAGTAAGCAAGTCCCTAAGAGGAGGCTGGCAAATGTCTCTAGTGAACACACATTTTCTGCAGAATCCCAGGCAAAAAAAGTTCACCCTTGGCTGCATGGACCAGGAGGTCTTCACAGACAGGACCCATGTAGCCTGAACTTGGGAGCAGGCAGCATTTGGGGAGGCAAAGATCTAGGATGGAGTGGGCAGCTGCAGGTGAACTTTCCAGAAGCACAAAATCATGTGAGCCTGGACAGGTGTGTATGTGCAGAACATCAAGGAGTTCAGTTTCTCTGAGGGCAGGCCATGTGATGGGCAACATGAGAGGGCAGCCATGGAAGGCAAGATGCCGGCACTTCATGTGGCAGGGATGTGGCTCTCTGAACATGGTAGTACCAGGACACAGCGACTGAGGGAGAAAGCCAGCAGACCTGTGAGGATGTCACGGTGGAGCCCAGTTCTATCACATGTGGGTTTAGCAAGGGGAGCCTGAGAAGTAAAGTGAGACTTCTCTGACTGCAAGATAGTTTTGAAAATAGAAAGCGGGTTCTTATACTCTGATATCACAGTAAAAACTTTTATCTATAAAATATAGAATCAGCATGATTGTGTAATCAAGTGAAGTTTACCAAAGATGTGGCATGATGTATATTGAAGAGTAATGCTGCGATGGTGGTGATGATGATGGTGATAATGATATGGTGGAGATGGAGATGGTCATGGTGACAGTGGTTAGGGAAAAAATGATGACGGCATGATGGTGATGGTGATGACAGTGATAATGATGGTGTTGATGGTGATGATGATGGTATGGTGGAGATGATGTTGGTGATGGTGATAGTGATGGTGGTTGGAGCGATAATGATGATGACAGTGATAATGATGGTATTGATGGTGATGATGACCATGGTGATGGCAATGATGACAATAGTGCTGATGGTGATGAAGGCAATAATGATGATGGTGTGGTGGTGTTGGTGAAGGTGATGATGATGGTAGTGATGGCGGTAATGTAATAGTGATGATAGCTATGGTAGTGATAGTAATAATGGTGGTGATGATGGTGGTGGTCAAGGTGATAATGATGATGATGATGGCATTGATGATGATGGGTATGGTGATGGTGAGAGTGCTGAGATGATAATGATGGTGATAGTGGTGGCTTTGTTGGAGATTGTGATGGTTATGGTGGTGATGATGATGATGATGATGGTGATGGTGATGGTGAAGGTGAAAGTGGTGACAGTAATAATGGTGATGAGTGATGGTGGTGGTGGTGGTGATAGTAATGGTGGTGATGAGGTCGTGATGGTGGTGATAATGAGGATGATGTTGATGGTGATGGTTATGGTGTGGGTGATCGTGACAGTGGTAATGATGATCCTGATGATGGCCATGATGGTAATAGTGGTGATGGTGAGGAAGGCAATGAAGTGGTGGGGGTGATGGAGGTGGTCATGGAGGTTGTGATGACGGTGATAAGGAGGATGATGACAGTAGGATGGTAATGGTAGTGATGTTGATGGTGATGGTGATGGTGAGAGTGATGGCTGTGATGATGGTAATGGTATTGGTGATGGTAGTGACGATGATGGTAGTGGTAATGATACTTTGATGATGATGGAGGTGATGGTTTTGGTGGTGGTGATATGATGCTTAATGGGAAAATATGAAGCTCTTTGGAGCAGAGTGAAAGCACCAGACCTGAGCAGGTGCCAGGAGAGGGGAGCCACTGTCATTGGCAGATTCATCCATCAGGACCCAGGTGACTCATCTCACCTGGGATAAGAAACCGTCTGTTGCAAATGGACCTCGTGCTCTTGTTAACCACCGGACCAAAAGCAGATTTTTCTTGACATCCATGCCTCTGATCCCCAGAGACGACCATGGACAATAAGGAGACAGGTAGCTTGAGAAAGGGGGAGGGAAGAAGAGTGACAGCAATGAGGAGGGGGAGGGGAGACAAGAAGAGAAAACGGAGGACAGAGACCAGACATGGCCACGTGGTTTCCCACTATCATTGCCACCCGTCTTGAGACGTCCCTCTATTCCAAGATGACCAGTCTGGCCTGGTCTCTCCTTCCCGGGAGGCTAAATTACCGGCATTTCTGCTGAAGAGCTGGAGCGGGACCATGGTGAGGCTGCACTCATTGGAGGCTGCTGCCACCTGCTGGCATCTGCTATGGCCAACAGACCCTGATGCCCAGGCAGCCCAGGGCTGGACAGAGTCTGGAGACGGGCTCTCCAGAACCCGGACTGCATGCAGAGTGGGCTTCCATTGCAAAGATCCTTCCTCCAGGGTAGACCCTATGTCCACCCAGGCCACCTTCAGAGCGTACTGCCCTGCAGTGAGGCGGGAACAGAAAGGACCTGAAAAGGGCTGGGTGTTCCTGGGAGAATGCTGCCCCCTGGTGGTCACTGGTCACATGGAGGACGCAGGCCCACCTGACTGGAATTCTCTGCAAACTCATCACTAGGCAGGTGGTACAGGGCAGGGGACTGTGGGCACAGGGACCATCCTTGAGTCCCGTGGATCATCTGGCCCGTTGGGGATCCTATTCTGGGTCTTCGTCTTCACGTCTGATGTTTCAGCACATCGTCCTCTCCAATATCGTGGGTGGGAGCTGGCCCCCCTGTGTTAGCCTCTTCCCTCCTTAGCCCCCTCAGACGCCCACCATCCTCAGGACCCAGCGTCCCACCTTCCCTCTCAACTCAGACATGGCCCAGGGATCCCCTCACATGCCCACCCTCCCCAAGGCCCAGCGTCCCACCTGAACTGTCCACTGGGACATGGCCCAGGGGTCACCTCAAAAGCCCACCATGCCACAGGGTGGACTGTGGGTTCCTATAATCAGAGCTTGTTTAGATTAAGGATTTCTATTGTCAGTAATTATCATACTTTCAGACTTCAAGCTTTATTATAAGGCTATAGTAATTAAAACAGCCTGGTACTGGTACAAGAACAGGCACATCGACCAATGGAACAGGGTAGAGATTCCAGAAACAAAACCTCAACCAACTCATCTTTGACAAAGCCTCCAACAACAACCACTGGGGAGAGGAGAACCTATTCAGTAAAGGGTGCTGGGAAAAACTGGCTGACCACATGCAGAAGATTGAAACAGGACCCCTACCTATCACCATACACAAAAATTAACTCTAAATCGATCAAACACCTAAACGTAAAACCTAAAACTATAAGAATCTTAGAAAGCTCAGGAGATACTCTTATGGAAATTGGAACTGGCAACCAATTCCTATTCAGAACCCTAAAGGCCAATACCTTAAGAAATAAGATAGACAAGTGGGACCTCATCAAATTAACGAGCTTCCGCAAAGCAAAAGAAACCATCAAGAGAGCAGGGAAACAGCCCACAGAGTGGGAAAAAAATATTTACCAACTGTATATCTGACAAAGGCCTAACATCTAGGATCTATAAGGAACTCAAATGCACCAAAAGGAAAAAAAACAAACAGCCCCATTAAAAAGTGGGCAAAAGACATGAATAGATACTTCTCAAAAGAAGATACATGGGCAGCCAACGGTCACATGAAAAAGTGCTCAGCCTCACTCATCATCAGAGAAATACAAATCAAAACCACATTGCGATACTACCTAACCCCAGTAAGTATGGCCATCATTAATAAAACAAATAACATCGGATGCTTGTGAGGATGTGGAAAAAAAGGAATACCTCTACACTGCTGGTGGGAATGCAAACGAGTGCAACCTCTTTGGAAGACAGTGTGGCAATTTCTGAAAGAACTAGAAATTGATCTTCCATATAACCCAGCTATTCCCCTTTTGGGAATATACCCAGAGGAACTCAAATCATTCTACAAAATAGATACCTAAACAAGTATGTTTGTTGCAGCTCTATTCACAATAGCAAAAACATGGAACCAACCATGCTGCTCATCAAAGCTGGACTGGATTTTTAAAATATTGTATATATATATATGTATAATGGAATTTTATGCAGCCATAAAGAAGGACAAACATATGGACTTCGCAACAACTTGGATGAATTTAGGGGTGATCATACTCAGTGATCTATCACAGAAACAAATAACGGAATACCAAATGTTCTCACTCATAAGTGGACCTTGAACAAGTATAATACTATAAGAAAGGGAGTGGCAGTAGTGGGAAACTGTCAGGGGAGGGGGCTGGGATTGGCAGTTTAGGGAAACTGCTAGGGGAATGAGGGGCACACCTCCATCAACACTGGTACCTGCATAACCAACATTTGTATTCCAAACCCTGATTGTACCCCACATCTTTAAAATAAATTAAATAAAATACATTTTGAAAATGAAATTTTATGCTACTAAAAGAGTTTGGCCCCTCTTCCCAAAACTACATGAAAAAGAATGATAATGATTTCTAAAAGAAAACACAGGTAAATGCCTTTGCTAATTTGGGTTATGCAAAGATTTTTCTTAAAAAGTGGGAAAAAAGCACAACCATAAAAGAAAAAATACTTGATAAATTAAACTTTATCAAAATTATAAACTAACCCTCATCAAAATAACACCAAAAAACAGGCAAGCCACAGAGTAAATGGAAATTAAAAGAACCGAGAGTTTGGCAAAGAATTTATATCCAGAATAATATAAAAACAAACAATCCAAGGAAAACATTTAAATTGTCCTTCCACATACATTAGCATTTGTTAAAATTGAATACTAAATGTCACACTTAAAATACGAGCATTTCAAATTTAAAATACATTGAGATACCAACTAACTCCAGTCAATAACTCAAAAAACAACAGGTGTTGGAGAGGATGTGGGAGAAAGGGAACACTTCTACACTGTTGATGGGATTGTAAACTAGTACAACCTCTGTGACAATTCCTAAAAAAATCTAAAAATTGACTTTCCGTATGATCCAGCAATCGCCCTACTGGAAATATTCCCAGAAAAACTCAAATAATTTTATAAAAAAGATACCTGCATATGCATGTTTATTGCAGTGCTATTCACAATAGCAAAAACATGGAACCAACCATGCTGCCCATCAAAACTGATCTGGATAAACAAATGTGGTACATATACACGATGGAACACTGCACAGCCATAAAAGTATAAAATCATGAACTTCACAGCAACTTGGATGGATTTAGAGTCCACAGTACTCAGTAACCTATCACAGAAACAAAGAACTCAGTGCCACATGCACTCACAAGCAGACCCTAAACATTTATCATAATACTATAGGAAAGGGCAGTAATAGGAAACTGCTAAGGGAATTGGCACATAGCCTCAATAAGGGTACATGATCACAAACCAGGTGAAGTGGGGACCAAAGGAAGATCCAAAGTTTACCTGTAAAATGACCACTTATCTACCTAATCCTGATGTGTACCCCACATCTTTAAAATATATAAATTTAAAATGTTAAAAATAAAAGTGTGGAACATATACATGATGGAGTATTACACAGTCATAAAGAAGAACAAAATCACTGACTTTACAGCTAGTTGGATGGAGTTGGAGACCATCCATACTAAGTGACCTGTCACTGAAACAAAGAACTGAATACTGCATGTACTCACTCATAAGTGGGCCCTAAACCTTAATCACATTAGCACAAGGGAGGGATTGGTAGTGGTCGGGCACTACCGGGGGACGGTGAAAGCAAGGGATGAGGGATATGTAACAACACAATGGGTACCTGTCTCTATATCAAGGGGAGTGAGGGCCAGTTAGAAGCCCAAACTTCACCTGCATGCAGCCTACTAATGTAGTTAATCCTCAAATGTATCCATCTCTATAATAAATAAATTTTAAGAAATAAATAAAATGAAATAAAAATGGATGGTTTTTATCTATTTTTTCTTTTTTTAAAGGTATGTTCTTTATATCAACTCAAATGTTCCTTTTACTCTGCTAGTTTTTATCTTTCCAGAGGTTCTAATTTAGATACTTATTCATATAATTTAATTTTTTCAAACTTCTTACATTTAAGCACAACATACTGTTTTAAATAATGATGGAGACTTAAGCAAGTGTAAAATGACATATTCTTTTCACTCATACCTTGGTTAAACATGTCTATCATTCAGTAAAGTCTAGCTGTGAACGCAGCTGAAATAGACTATCTAGAAACAAAAGGACTTTGGTGTCAGTTTATATAATTATAAGGAGCACCTAATTCTCATTTTTATGCATGTAAAATATAAAATACATGTACTACTTCTTCAGGAAAGTACATGAGGAGTATATTTTATGAATAAGCTCAAAGATATTTTTATTTTAAACAATTAAATTTGGTTACCTAGACAAAATCAATTTGCCAACTTAATATTTTACTTTTGTGTTTCACTGTGAAAATGTAAGTATTCAGTTTGTATGGCTAGACCTTTCATTTAGTGAGTACTAGACACACTCAAAATGCTTTACATACAGCGCTGATTTATTCTGTATTAAATCCATTTAATATGGGTATTATTTTCATCATTTCACCCTTAGACTCAGGCTCAGAACATTAAGCAACTTACCCAAGTTTGCACCATAAGAGAGAGAAGAAGTAGAATTCAAAGGGTGGGACTGGCAGTTGAGGGAAACTGTCAGGGAGGGGCCACACCTCATCAACAAGGGTACGTGCATGATGAACATTTCTATATCTAACCCTGACTTGCACCTCACATCTTCAAAATAAAGAAAAAAAAGAACAAGGCTTTTGAAGTAAACATTACATCACACTGCCATGTATAATTTCAGAAAATTTTCAAACGCTTAAAATTCACCTTAATTACTATTGCTCTTAGGTCATTTATTCAATAGTTATTTTTTTAATTTTTTTATTTTAAAGATGTGGGGTACATTTCACGGCTAGGTATACAAATGTTCATTATGCAGGTACTCTTGTTGATGAGGTGTGCCCCCCTTTCCCCAGGCAGATTCCCACTACTGCTAATCCTGCTTCTTTAAAAAGCATTTGTTTTGCTAGACAAAATTAATAACATTATTGGAACATTTATATTATTCCAAATGTATTTCTAACTTACTTTAGAGAGTGAAATAAAAAGCTACTTTAATTTATGTTAGGGTAATACTTTTAGATTATTCTTAATTATTTTAATAACCAACCAATTATAAAAGTTTTGTAACAATTATTTTGTAATTGATTAAATATTTTCTAAACATCGCTGAAAGTTATAATTTAAAGCATCAAAAACTGATATCCCATTTAACTTTCTACAAAAAGTTTTAGACTGTTAGTCCTGTATTTGCCTATGCGTTGTATGTCAGAGAGAACCACTCGAAGTTCGTATTTTTTTTTTTCACCTATCACATTCATCTCTCATCGTGAGCAAACTGAAAGCTGAGTTGATGGTCCATAAAATCCCCTGAAGTGAATTCATTTCAGGTTGCTCTCTCATTTTATTTTTGCACATGACATGTTTTACAGAGGCTATCAAAGTCATGTTTTCATTTGGTGTGAATTAGAAACAGATAAAATCTAAAATCTGGCAGTATAAAATTCTAAACATCTTGTTGACGTGTGATTTAATGAGGCTATTTATAACCCCATTTTTTTTTTTTCAGAATAATCATATGCCACATTTTGAGATCTGCTTGTTTGCAGATGAAGGGAAGTCTAAAAAACACTCAATTAACCTTTGTGTAAGAAGCAGTGCAATATATGAAAAAAAATCAAACTTTAGATAAATGAGGGTTCAACACCATCTTAAATACTTAATCTTCCTAAATTCCAATCTCCTTAGCTATAAAAACATAAAATCTTGATTTTGTAAGATTGCTGTGGCCGGGCTCGGTGGCTCAGCCTGTAATCCCACTCTTTGGGAGGCTGAAGTGAATGGATTGCCTGAGCCTGAGGGTTCGAGACCTGCCTGGGCAACTTGGCGAGACCTCATCTCTACAATAAATCAAAAAAAAAAAAATTAGCCGGGGTGGTAGCGCGCGCCTGTAGTTCCGGCCACTTGGAAGGCTGAGGCGGAAGGATCGCTGGAGCCCAGCAGGTCTGCAGTGGCCGGAAGCGGCCACTGCACTCCAGTCTAGGTGACAGAGTGAGACTCCAACTCAAAGAAAAAAAAAAAAAAAAGATTGCTGTGAGGTTTAAATAAAATAACATAAGTAAACTTAACATAAGCAAGTGACTGGTGTATAGCGGTAACAAACTACAACAGTGAGCTCTAACCATTATTTTGCTCATGAACTTACAGAATCAAACAATATAATGATCACAATCCTTTATATTTTCAATTAAATGTTATATGAATTTTATATGCGTTATCAACATACCAGTCCATTGAGGGGGAAAGGGCAGTTTTATACTTTAAAGAATCATGAAGAACAGAAAGTTTATCTAAACTAAGTGTAACATGATAATAGTTTTTGGTAAAAACTCCTTAAAGAATTAAAAAAGAAATCTCGTACCCGTTGGCAGTTTCTTCCCCAGCACTAAGCAATTCATCTACTTTTTGTCTGTATAGAGTTGTCTACACTATTCATTTCATATACATGAAATCATATGATATATAGCTTTCTGTGGCTGATTTTTTTTTTCTCTTAGTATAACATTTTCAGGGGACATTCATGTTGTGACATGTATCAGTACTTCATTTCTTTTTTGTTGCCAAATAATATACCATATATTCTTTATCCATTGATGTTGACAAATGTTCAGATTGTTTCACTTTTGATAGTTAAGACTCCGTTATTTGCTATTTCACACTTGTAAGTCTCACCCTTTCCTCTTTCCTTCTGCTCCACATCTGGGAAGCTGATTTTAAAAATATCAGGTGCTCCTTCCTCTGGGGCCAAAGTGAAATTCAAGCCATACACAAAACTCCTCACTCCAGACCCACCCTTTATTCACCATATAAACTCTATTCTGGTCTCCTTTCCATGCTTTTTGAAGCCATTTTTGAACCCACTTGGAAATCATCCTGATTCTCCTCAAAATACTCATTTTTTTTAGTAATAAACCTTTATGTGCTTTCTCAGTGTATGCATGTAATCCTCATTCTCAAATTCAAACAAAATTTTAGGTGGTGTTACAACTGCTTCTGCTGGATGGTTACAAAGCATACTGCTATAGCTATTGTATATGAGTTTTTGTGAAATATGTTTTCAATTATGTTCAGTATATACCTAAGATTGAAACTACTGGGTCATATTCTTAAGATTTTGAAAACTTGAAAAATGCTTTCCAAAGTGGCTGCACCATTTTATATTCCCATTAGCAATTTTACTAAATCCTTGACAATACTTGTTATCATCTGTCTTGTTTATTATAGCCTTCTAGCCGGTGTGAAGTTGTATTTTATTATTATCTGGATTTTTATTTCCCTCATAATTAATCATGATGAATATTTTTTCTCATGTTTATCGACCCTTTTTAAACCTCATTTGAAAAATTGTCCACTCAAATTCATTGGCTATTTTTGAGTAATATGTCTTTTTGTTGTTATGTGTTCTTTATATGTTTGTGATACAGATCCCTCATAAGTTATATAATTTGCAAAAATTTTTTTCCTATTCTTTAGTTTCTCTTTATAGTTTCTTAAGCATATTCTTTGAAGCACTAAAGGCCCACTCAATAACTTCAATCTTCAGCTTATTGTTTCTACTTATGTCATATGGCCACCTGATCTACAAGAGAGTTTGGGAAATGTTTTCTACCAAGGCAAAATTGACAATCTCAGAAAATTGTGGTTTTGCCAGTAGGCATGAAGGGCAGAATGGAGATTGTGATGGCAAGTAGAATACTCAGTCATGTATGGTAAATTGATGGGTCAAATAATTCATTAAAACAACTTTCCTCAGTGTAGTTTTAATTTGCATTTCTTTGATGACTAGTGAGTCTGAGCATTTTCTCATGTATCTGTTAGCTGTTCATAACTCCGGTAAGGATGGCTATCATCAATAACTCAAAAAATAACAGATGCTGGAGAGGACACGGCAGAAAGGGAACACTTCTACACTGTTAGTGGGAGTTAAACTAGTACAGCCTCTGTGGAAAGCAGTGTGGCAACTCCTAAAAGATCTAAAAATCAACCTTCTATATGACCCCGCAATCCCCTTACTGGGAATATACCCAGAAGAATTCAAATCATTCTATTAAAAAGATACCTGCACACATATGTTATCGCAGCATTGTTCACAGTAGCAAGAACATGGAACCAACCATGCTGCCCATCAAAAGAGGACTGGATTTTTTAAATGTGGTACATATATGTGATGGAATATTATGCAGCCATAAAGAAGAACAAATGCATGACCTTCACAGCAACTTGAATGAACTTAGAGTCTACTCTGAGTGATCTTTCACAGAAACAAAGAACTGAGTATCATATGTTCTCACTCATAACCAGATCTTGAACAATTATCATAATACTATAAGAAAAGGATTGGCAGTAGCAGAAAACTGCCAGGAGGGGTCGGGGGAAGCAGGATTGACAGTAGTGGGAATCTGCCTAGGGAAGAAAGGACACACCTCATGAACAAGAGTACCTGCAAAATGAACATTTGTATACCTAACCCTGAATTGTACCAAAAGGAAAAAAAATAAAATAAAACAAATTTGTTGATAATGTTAAAAAAAAACTTTTCAAATACGCTTTCTTTTTCATAGAAGTCTGATACAATCTAGAATATCTTTTGCTCTTCATTTTCAAAATGATGCCAACCTGTGAAATGTTTTGTTTTTCTTCTCTAGTTATAGGACCAAAAATAGCTGATCAGTATCAATTGACAGCTTCTACATTTCATCAAGAAGTTCTGAAACCTCTATTATTGTTATAAAGTTCCTTCTATAATGCATGGGAAGTTTTTTAATGATGTTTTTACCTCTTCTTAACAAATTAAAATATATAGACAGAAGAGTTTTCCTATAGCCATAATATTTAGGTAAATAGAGAACTGGAAAGATAAATGATGAAATAGTACAACATTAATACTTTCATTTTAGGTCATGATTGTTACTGAATATCTTATTTGGTGGAACCTAACTTTCCACTGAATAAGATTAGGATGTCAGTACTCTTTCTAAATTTGCATTGTTTAATCAAAAGGTAGGTCTATAATCAAACACAGAATGTTATCCATTTACTAGTAAGTCACCTATTTGCACAATGAATACATATATTTTCCCCCAATGAGTTTAAAATTTAGAGACAAATCAATAATCACATGTTTAACCCTGCTGTTTATAAATAAGGAGACTGGAGTTCAAAGAGAGTAAACTCCAGGCACACAGAGTATAGTCATTAAACATTGGTTGTATCTTCCTGTCTTTCTTAATTTTTTTTCTTTTATATATATATATATATATGTATATATATATCTATAGATATATATATTTTTTTCTTTTTTTTGAGTTGGAGTCTCACTCTGTCGTCCAGACTGGAGTGCAGTGGCCGCTCCCAGCCACTGCAGCTTCGACCTGCTGGGCTCCTGCGATCCTTCCGCCTCAGCCTTCCAAATAGCTGGAACTACAGGCGTGCGCTACCATGCCCAGCTAATTTTTTTTAATTTACTGTAGAAATGAGGTCTCGCCAAGTTACCCAGGCGGGTCTCGAACCTGCGGGCTCAGGCAATCCACTCACCTCAGCCTCCGAAGGCACGGGATTACAGGCTGAGCCACCGAGCCCAGCTTTCTTTTATATTTAAGGCTTGTTATAGTATCTATACTACAGGTTTAAAAGTATCAGGTTTTAAACACATTTAATTCAGAAGTATTTATGTAGATGCAATTTACAATACTAATATTTAATAGGGTTTTTTTTTGTAAATCCAGACTTTTAATAACACTATTATTTTTTAAGTGTTTTTGTTCATATTTTCACAGTCAAACTATAGGGACCATAAAATATGCTAAATTATCGCTACATTGATGGTGTAAAAATAAAGCCAGCTACCTTGTCTTTTTACATTTGGTTTAGGAAGACACAATGATTGGATATATTTTAGAAACTATGTAATTGGTTAATATACACTCAGGTCAGAAACATGATAGAGTAGGAATTCCGGGACACTCCTTTTCACCCTCATATATGCTGACTCAGCAACAACTCATGGACAAATTCTCTTTGTAAGAAATTGGAAACTAACGGAAAGATTCCTGCTTCTATTCTCTTTGGAGGTTGAAAAACCAAACTCACCAACAGAAGAGAGATTTGGAACACTCTTGCTTGAGTAAAGCGCAACATGATCAGGAAAAGTTCCCCTAGCATCCATATTCACCAAAGAAAGGAGGTTGGATATGTATTCAGTGGTTCAAATGTTTCTGAAGGAGGCTCTAAAGGTTTGACTTCTATATTGTCAGACTTCAAGCTCTCATAGGTTCAGCACAGACTAGCCATCTGGGGAATAATGAAAGTGATGGCTTGAGTTGGTATACCCTATTTATTGATCTTGTTCAACACAGAGAAGGGGATAAAAAAATCCCATCTCTCAATTTTTCCTTGGAAAAAAATGAGTTATATAGGTCCCAATATCTCTGGCGGGGCTGACTGACAGGGGTATTCTTCTCCTGTACAAAATCAGTCTGTGAGAACTGAGCAAGGTGCCTTCTGTGTATAACGTGTAGACAGCAACATAGAGAGTCAAAGAAATACTCAAAGATGTTCCAAATTAATTAACAAGATAAACCTCCATAAACTAACTTTAATGAAACATAGTTAAGTAATTAACCTAACATAATTAAAATTGTGTCTTATAAAGATGCTTATCAAGGTCAAGAGAACAATGTATGAACAAAATGAGAATTTCAACAAAGAGAAAGTATAAAAAATTAGAAATTATGAAATTAGAAATTATGGTGCTGAAGGACACAGTAGTTTAACAGCAGACTAGATCAAGCAAACGAAAGAATCAGTGAACATAAAGACAGATCACTGAAAATAATTCATTCAGAGAAGCAATAATGAAAGAATTGTATAAGTGCAGAATGCTTAAGAGAATTATGTGACATCATAAAACATTAATATAAACATTTTGGCAGACTCAGGAAAGATAAAAATAATTAAAAAGATTATTCAAAGACATAATGGCTAAAAACTTTCTTAATCTGAGGTCAAAAAATGGACATTGAGATCCAAGAAGTTCAAACACCACCAGAAAAGATAAACCCAAGAATATTCATACTGAGACACATTATAAACAAATTGTTAAATGTCAAAGATTAGGATGGGCATTGTGGTTCACATCTATAATCCCAGCACTTTGGGAGACCCAGGTTAGAGGATTGTTTGAGCTCACGAATTGAAGACCAGACTGGACAACTTGGTGAGACCTCATCTCTACAATAAATTTTTAAAAAATTAGCTGGGCATGGTGGCACATGCCTGTAGTTCCAGCTACTTGGAAGGCTGAGGTGGAAGGATCACCTGAGCCCAGCAGGTCAAGGCTGTGATGGCCATGAGCATTCCACTGCACGCCAGCCTGGGCAACAGAGTGAGACTCCAACTTAAAAAAAAAAAAGACAAAGATTAAAAAAGAATTTTGAACGCAGCAAGAGAAAATCAACTTCTCAGATACAAGGGAACCTCTGTGAGATTATCGGCATATTTTCCAGCAGAAATCTTGCAGGCCAGAGGAAATAGGATGATTTATTCAAAGCATTGAAAGAAAAAAAAGCACCAAAAAAAATTCTGACCAAAGAAATCCCAGGATTTTATTGCTTCAATGGTAAATTCTATCAAACAAGAAGAATTAATGCCAATACTTCCCAAGTTTTTCCAAAATATGGAAAAGGAAGGAACACTTCCAAACTCATTTTATTCATCATTATCATTACACCCAATAAATCTCAACCAAGACACCAAAGAAACTATACTATAGTACAGATAACTATAGGCCAGTATTTCTGATGAATATGGATGGAAAAATCCAAATAAAATGCTAGCAAATAAAATTTAACATCACATTTAAAAAATAATGCTCCAGAGTTAAGAGAGATTTATTGCTAGGATGGGAGGATAGTTCAACATTCAAAACTCATTTAATATGATATACCACATAAACAGATTAAATGATAACAAACATAGGCCTGTGTCAATATTTGCAGACAATGAATTTGATAAATTTCAATACCCTTTCATGATTGAAAACAATTAACAAACTAGAAGTAGAAGGAAATTACTTCAGCATAATCAAGTCTATATAAAACAAGCCCACAGCTAATATTATACTCAATGATGAAATCTTTAAGTTTTTCTGAAAATCAGGAACAAGGCAAAGATGCCCGTACTCATCACGTATATTAAACATAGAACTAGCAATCATAGCCAAAGCAATCATTCAAGAAAAGAAACAAAAGACATCTGAATCAGAAAGGAAAAAGTCAAACTGTCCTTGTTAGAAGATGATGCAATTATATGTAGAAAACCCAAAAACCTTCACCAAAAACTGTTAGAGCTAATAAATTCTGAAAAGTAAAGTTGCAGGATACAAAATCAACATGCAAAAATCAGTTGTATTTTTAAAAAATAATTGAAAAGGAAATTAGGAAAATAATCCCATTTATAATAGCATAAAAAAGAATAAAATACCAAGAAATAAATTAAGGGGGCAAAAATTTGTATACTAAATACTATCACACATTTGTATACTAAAAACTGTAACACACTGATGTAAGAAATTAAACATGACACAAATGATAAAAACTATGCATTAGAAGATTTAATATCATCAAAATGTCTTTACTATCCAAAGTGATGAACAACTTAGTAGAATTTCTATCAAAATCCCACTGACATTTTGATAGTAACAAAATACTAAAATTTGTTTGGAACTACAAAAGATCACAGTAACTAAATCAATCTTGAGAAGAAAGAGCAAAACTAGAAGTATCATAATTCCTGACATCAAAATACATTTCAAAACTACAGTAATCAAAAGAGAATAGCACTGACATGAATACAGACATGTGGGCCACTCAAACCAATTAGAAAGCCAAAAAATACATTGAGACATTTAGAGACAATTGATCTTTGAGAAAAGTGCCAAGAATATACAATGAAGATATCCACATGCAAAAGAATAAAATTTGACCACTATTGTACACCATACACAATAGTCAACTCAAAATAGATTAGAAACTTAAACATAAGATCTGAAACTGTAAAACTAATAGAAGAAAATATAAGGGAAAAGCCTCATGATATTGATCTTGGCAATTATTTCATGAGCATGACATCAAAAGCACAGGCAACAAAAACAAAAATAGACAAGTGAGATTACAAAAACTAAGACACATCTGCACAGCAAAGGCAATAATCCACAGAGTGAAGAGACATCTATAGAATGGGAGAAAATATTTTCAAACTATGTATCTTATCAGGACATAATCTCCAAAAATTAAAAAGAGCTCCTACAACACGATAGTAAAAAGTTAATAACCTGTTTACAAAATTGGCTAACATTTCTCCAAAGAAATCATACATATGGTCAACATGTGTTAATATATTTTAAAAATACTCAATGTCACCAATTATCAGGGAAATGTAAATAAAAATCAGAATGAAATATCACCTCACACCCTGCATGACTATCACACACTCAAAAAAAGATGTGTTGATGTGAATGGTGAAAATTGTAACCCTTGCACAGTATTGGGAAAAATGCAAAACAGTGCAGCCTCTATGAAAAACAGTATGAAGTTTCCACAAAAAGTTAAAAGTAGAACTACCATATGATCCAGGAATCCCACTTCCAGGTATTTATACAAAAGAATCAAAATCAGTATCTGCACACAGACTTTCAGCTCCTGGCTGTCCCACACTCCACCTCCCCCAGTGCAAACTGGTGGGTGAGTTGGATAAACAACTAGCCCTGAGACCACACAGAGACTGCATTTACCAATCCAGCATGCTGGCTCTTCCTAGCTCCACCTAGCTCTGCCTGCCTCTAGCTTGAGATCTAAGGTAACAAAATCAAACTGGGAAAGACCAAAACCCCTCCCCCTGCTAGATCAGACACGGGTCAGATTTGAATGGCAGACTTCACAGGCAGCAAGCTGACTGATCTTAGATCCGATCAAACCTCCCCCCACAGCAGGCCTGGGGCATCAGATCCTAGCAGTGAATAACCCTACCAGCCTGCAATGAAAACTAGAGGTCAGAGCTGAAAGGACATTGGACTTAGAGGAATGATCTAAGAGCAGGCTTGGTTCCCT
>CAUYQG010257139.1:0-12611 GCA_963574415.1 Tarsius wallacei
TGCTGCGATAAACATACGTGTGCAGGTATCTTTTTTATAGAGTGATTTGAGTTCTTCAGGGTATATTCCCAGTAGGGGGATTGCAGGGTCATATGGAAGGTCGATTTTTAGAGCTTTTAGGAATCGCCACACTGATTTCCAGAGGCTGCACTAGTTTACACTCCCACCAACAGTGTATAAGTGTTCCCTTTTCACCAAAACAAAGATCTGAGTATCACATGTTCTCGCTCATAAATGAACCTTGAACAACCATCGTAATACCATAAGAAAAAAATTGACAGTGGTGGGATACTATGGGGGGGGAGGCAGGGAGGGGAAGGGAGGTGGGATTAATGGTAGTCAATATCTGTCTGAGAATGGGAGGGGGGCACACCTCATCAACAAGGGTACCTACACAATGCATATTTGTATACCTAACCCTTAACTGTACACCACAATTTTAAAATAAAAAATATGTACTAGGAAAAAAAAAAGAATGAATGACCAAAACACCACATGGTGATTATATCAACTAATAAAGAAAAGAGCCCTTGAGAAAATTTAACATCCTTTCATAATAAAATCACTCAACAAACTAGGAATAGAAGGAAACTATCTTAACACAATAAAGGCCATCTATGAAAAGCCTACAGCTGAATTCATACCCAGTGATAAAAGCCTTTCCTCTATGATCAGGTACAAGACAAGGATGTCTACTCTCACCATGACTATACAACACAGTACAAAAGTCCTAGCCAGCACAATCAAGCAAGTAAAAGATATAAAACACATTCAAATAAAAAGACATAAAAAAGTTATCTCCATTTTCAGATGACATAAACTCATATGTAGAAAACCCTAAAAATTCTACCAAACAAAAACTGCTAGAACAAATAAATGAATTTGGCAAAGCTGCAGGATACAAAATCATACAATAATCAATTGTATTTCTATAAACAATCAATGAATGATCCAAAAAGAAAATTAAGAAAAAACTATTTATAATAGCATCACAAATAATAAAATACTTAGAAATAAACTTCACCAAGCAGGCAAAATATCTATACACTATAAACTATAAAACACTGCTGAAAAAATTAAATTTGATCAAATTAATGGAAAGGCACCCTATACTCACGGGTTGGAAGACTTAATATTATTAAAATATCTATACTATTTTAAATGATCCATAGATTCAATGTAATCCCTGTCTAAATCCCAAAGACATTCTTTGCAGAAATAGAAAGAAAAAAACACGGGCTGGGCACAATGGCTCAAGCCTGTAATCGCAGCACTTTGGGAGGCCAAGATGAAGGGATTGCCTGAGCCCAGGGGTTCAAGAACAGCCTGGGCACCTTGGTGAGACCTCCTCTCTACAATAAATCAAAAAATTAGCCAGGCAGGGTAGCGCTCACTTGTAGTTCCGGTTGCTTGGAAGACTGAGGCGGAAGGATTGCCTGATCCCAGCAGGTTGACGCTGGGGTGGCTGTGAGTGTGCCATTGCATTCCAAAATGGGTGACAGAGTGAGACACCAACTCAAAAAAACAAAACAAAACAAACTCTAAAATTCATGAATCTTAAGGACTCTGAGGAGCCAAAACAATCTTTAAAAAGAAGGTAGTTGGAAGTTCAAATGTCTTGATTTCAAAACATAGTACAAAGCTATAGTACTCAAAACAGTGTGGTACTACATAAAGACATATGGACCAAAAGAACAGAACAAAGCCCAGAAATAAAGCCTCAAATCAAATAACTTCTGACAAAGATAGCAAGACCAGTTAATAGAGAAAGAATAATCCCTTCAACAAATAGTGTTGGGAAAACTGGATATGCACATGTTTAAAAAAAAAAACGACTTGAGGTTTTAAACCATTCACAAAAATAGCATTAAATATTTAAATACCTAAAACTATAAAACACCTAGAGGAAAACACAAGGGAAAAGCCTATTAGCATCAGATTTGGCAATGATTAAATATGACACCAAAAGCACAGGCAACAAAAGCCAAACAACAAACAGTACAACAACAGACTTAGAAACGTATGAGTGTCTAAGGAAACAATCAACAGAGCAAGGAGGGAACCTACAGAACAGGAGAAAATATCTGTAAATATATCTGATAAGAAACTAATATCTAAAATACATTAAAAAATTCCTACAACTCAACAAGTTAAAAACACCAATTTAAAAATGGGCAAAGAATTTGAATGGATAATTATGCAAAAGAATATACAACTGGCAAACAAGCACATAAAAAGATCCTCAGCCAGGCTCGGCGGCTCAGCCTGTAATCCCAGGACTTTGGGAGGCCAAGACGAGTGGATTGCCTGAGCCTGCAGGTTCAAGACCCGGACAACTTGGTGAGACCTCGTCTCTACAATAAATGAAAAATTAGCCGGGCACAGTGGCATGCACCTGTACTTCTGGTTACTTGGAAGGCTGAAGCGGAAGCATCACCGGAGCCCAGCAGGTCGACACTGGGGTGACCATGAGCGTGCCACTGCACTACAACCTGGGCGACAGAGTGAGACTTCAACTAAAAAAACAAAAAAATCCTCAACATCACCAATCATGGGAACCCATGTGCCCAACAATCCTACTTCTGGATATACAGTCAACAAAATTGAAAGCAAGATCTCTAAGAAATCTTTGCACACCCATATTCACTGCATTATTCATAATAGTCAAGGGGAGGAAACAAATCAAATGTCTATCAACAGGTGAATAAACAACATGTAGTAAAAAAGTGGAATATTATTCAGTCTTTAAAAAGAAGAAAATCATCACCAGAAGACAAATACTGCATAGTTCCATTTACATGTGTTATCTAAAGTAGTCAAACTAGGCTGGGCATGGTTGCTTTCACCTATCATCCCACCACTTTGAGAAACTGAGGTAGGAGAATTGCTTGAGCCTAGGAGGAGTCCGAGAGCAGCCTGGGCAACATAGTGAGACTTCATCTCTACACAAAATTAGCCAGTCATAGTGGCACATGCCTATAATCCCAGCTACTTGGGAGGCTGAGGTGAAAGGATCACCTGAGCCTAGGAGGTCGAGGCTGAGGTGAGCTAGCATAGCTCCACTGACTCCACCCTGGATGACAGAGCAAGACCCTGACTCTTATTGATTGATTGATTGATTGATTGATTGACTGATAAATAGGGTAGTCAAACTAATGGAAATAGAAATAGAATGATGGTCGTCAAGGGCTGGGGGAGAGGAAACAACTGCTTAATGAATATAGAGTTTTAGTTTTGTAAATGAAAAAGTTCTGGAGATCTGTTGCACAATAATGTGAACACACTTAACATTACTGAACTGTACACTAAAAAATTAATGATAAATTTAATGTTATATGTTTTTTTACCGCAATTTTCTTAAACCAAAGAATACAACACTTTGAAGACAGACTAAGGAAGAAATGAAATGAAATAACCACTAGCTAACAGTAGCCACAGCAATTGCCCAAAAATCTAGTAAGTTGCTCACAGAGATGGAAAAGTTTAATTTTAACAAAAAGCAAACTGACTTTAAGGAAGAGTTGTAAATACAAACCAGGATGTAGAGTTCAGCATACAGAGCAGTCCTGGAACTCAAGTCTGAAATGCATAAATCATTGTTGTACTTAAGACTCACAAGCTCTGTCAGAGAAGAGGGACTAATACCAGGTGCTTATGTGGAACATAAAAAACTGTTTTAACCATCACTACTAATCATGAATGACAATGCACTGCAATACCAAAGTATATAACTATGGTTAGACAATTTGCTACCCAACAATATTTCTGTAACTTCTCCCTTCCAGGTACAGGAGACAACTTGAGGTTTTTAGGCAGAGGGTCTTGCTCTGTTTCCCAAGCTGGAGTGCAGTGATGAGATCATAGCTCACCGCAGCCTTGAGTTCCTGGGCTCCAGTGATCCTCCTGATTACAGTAAGGATCATACTGCACATACATACTTTTTAGCTGGACACAGTGGCTAACGCCTATAATCCCACCTATAATCTCTTTAAAAAGTAATAATAATAAGCTTTCCAAGAATCTATTCTTGCTTGTAAATAATTGATTACACATAATATCAAAGTCAATTGTAAGTATTTTCAAATTAAGGACAGCACTGAAGAGTTAAACTGAAAACAATACACAGTGGTTGACAATGAATATTTACACATGTATTTCTGAAGCAACCATGAATAGACAGCAATACAAGAAAACATATAACCCCAAAGCACTGTTCATATATGATAAAAACACCTCCATGTTAAATTAGGCTTTCCACCATGTGGCCTATCCTCACACTCCCCTAAAGGAAATCCTCAGTTCCCTACATATGAGTTTACCTCCGTGTTTCCCATCTTCTAACATACTCATCTATTTTAATGATTTCCAAAGCTGAGCACAAACTAGGACAAACCCTTCAAATAACAATTCAAAACCCTAATGTTATATGTGGAAAAAAACCAAACAGTAAATCCTATATTAACCAGAAGAGAATCTACTCTGTACTGGTCTTTTATTAAATAGTAGAGAAATTCACATTTGAAATCAGTATGCCCAAGAGAAACTTAAGAGTATTAAATTATTTATATGCCTTTAAATGTTATTTTCTTCAACAAACTCAATATTTAAACTTCATTAATATTAGTTGCTGGAACCTATTGAATATACTTTGCAAATTTTTAATTTGTATGCCATAGTTCTGAACTTTCCAGGGTGAAACAAAGGAAGAGGGGAAAAGTTACCACTTACAAAGTTTTGTGTGGAGATGGAACATAAATTAAGTTGTTATGGAAATTAACATGCCAGTCATTGTCCAAAACCATAGGAAATGGCTATGCAAAAGAGCGTTTCACAGAACACATAACCTCATAGTGGACTGGTAGACACACTTTCTTAAATACACTCTGGAGTGACAGAACCTGATGAAGAGAACTTACTTTATGATCAATTTAATGGCAAGAAATCTGAGGGTTAGAAGAGCAACCTGACTGAGAAAAAAAGTCATGCTAAAGCCATATGGAAGGCAGGTGAGAGTTGCTTCCCAGTCACACACTCTGGAGCACAGATGCCAACTCAAGAAACAGGAAATGATGTGTACTCCAGGCAGGAGGTTGTGTGCACGTGGATACGGCTGAAGTGGCTCAGGTTCCATGGGTATTCCTCCACGTGGCATCTACGTGGAGTTTCCTTGGTCTTCCTTTCTAAAATCTCCTCTACACATCCCATTCCCACTTCGTGCTTCCTGTGTGTGCTTGTCACACGTTCACATGCTATGCATACTTCATTCATCTCGTCTACCTTCTGTCTTTCCTACTGGAAGATAGTCATGTACCATATAAAGATGCTTCGGTCAACAACACGCCATGTATACAATGGTGGCCCCAGAAGATTAAAACACCCTATTTTAACTGTACCTTTTCTGTGTTTAGATATGTAGCATTAACATTTATGTAACACAACACTTACCATTGTGTTACAATTACCTACAGTATTCCCTACAGTTACATGCTGCACAAGTTTGTAGCCTAGAAGCAAAAGGCTCTACCATCCAGCCTAGGTGTGTAGTGGGCTATGCCACCTAGGGTTGTATAAGTAATTCTGTGATGTTCACACAACAGCAAAATCACCTAATGTTGCATTTCTCACAACATATACCCATCATTAAGCAATGCCTGATGGTATAAACTACAAGAGAGCAGGGACTTTTGCTTCTGTTGTTCACTGTGAATACCTCGGGTGTCTTAGAATAGTATTCTCCATAATAATCGGTGATTCAGCGGGACTCAGTGGCTCAGCCTGTAATCTCATGCTTTGGGAGGCTGAGGTGAGTGGATTGCCTGAGCCTGCGGGTTTGAGACCTGCCTGGACAACTTGGCGAGACCTCATCTCTACAATAAATCAAAAAAAAACTAGCCGCGTGTGGTAGCACATGCCTGTAGTTCCAGCTACTTGGAAGGCTGAGGCAGAAAGATCGCCGGAGCCCAGCAGGTCGAGGCTGCAGTGGCCAGGAGCGGCCACTGCACTCCAGTCTGGGTGACAGAGTGAGACTCCAACTCAAAAAATAAAAATAAAAAATAATAGGTGACTCCATATGTTACTTGTTGAATGAATGAAAACAATGAATGAGTGAGTGAATAAATACTGCAACCCCTATCAATTTTAGCTATGATAATATTATACATGCTACGCTTCTGTCCACTCTCTTCCTAGTTATCATGCCCAGAGGAGGAAGACTGCTAATCTCATTGATCATAACCTAGACTAAAGGTAGAGTAGGTAAATTCCTGACTAACCAAGGGTATTAAAAGATCAGCATCCACACCCAGTGTCCTTTGACACCTCCTTTTCCCTTCTCCTGGTGTAGGTAGACTGTAGTTCGGTCAGCTCTGCCCACTCCTGCCATGGCACTGGGGTCAGATGGCTCTTGTGCCAGTGGGGCGTCTGCTTTCTCATACAGACTTCCGTAGACCTGGGCCTCTGGTGCAATAAGGGCTTGGCCCACGCTTCTCTGTAATCACCTTTCTCTCTCTCTCCTCCCATGGAGAAGCCAGGCACAGGCCACTGCCTCAGGCAGAAGTCCTCTTCAACTTCTATGTATATTAGAATTTCTTTCTAATCAAAAGTGTCCTAATTTTTTTAAGTTTTTATTTACAATGTAATAATATTTACTATATATCCATCTCCTAAAAGCCTCAAAAAGGCTGTGAAAGGAAACAAACACAAAACCACAAATTATTAATAGTAAAACCAAGCTTTTGTGGCTCTCTTATGAGATGTAACAGAACCCATGATCTATACCCTCCAAATCCTAACTTCCCTGATTTTATCTCCCTAAATATGTCTCTCCTAAAATCCTTTGTTTTGGAGACGGGTTTGATAAAGTACTTAGAAATGTAAAGTAATGATATCTGTAATTTTCTCAAAAATACTTTGGCAAAGAAAGAAAGAACACGTGGCAAAATGTTCTCAATCACTGGATCTAAGGTAGACATATGGGTATTCACTGTACTGTTCTTCTTTTCTATATGTTTTAAAATTTTTATGAAAAAAGGTGTATGTGGGGTGTATGTGTGTGTGTATGTGTGTGTGTGTTTACTCCCAGCCTCTCATACCTCAAAGCTATGTGTCTCCCAGAACCCTAATCAGCCCACTTGGCAAATGCAGTAACACTCAAAGTGGTCTGCCCTCACCTCCAACTCAGCCCCCAACACTGCAAGCATCGTCTAAGATACTTCTGTGGTTGCCGGACTACTCTAAATAAAACTAGTTGACAACTCAACTGTACTTTCATGATAAAGTTTAAATTCCTTAGAACGATACATGCTCTCAGTCCTTTCTCATTTCTTCCTTTTCAAAAATCACACCGATACTCTCTCTCAGGTTTTCTACGACATGACAACCCCGAGCATGCCAGCTACTCCATGCCTGTGCATCTTCTCACTCTAGTTCCTCTGCCAGCTTCAGACTCAGGTTTGCTTGTCACACACATCACCACACCGCCCAGTGAGGATGGCGTAAGCAGGAGGAGCTATCAGGCAAGTGCAGGCAACAGCAAAGTCTATAACTATAAATTCCCTTTTCAAACCTGCATATGACTACTCAGCAATTCCTTTTAAAACCAGCAGAGGGTGACATAATTTTATTTTAAAAGGAAAATTAAAGTTGTGTTAACAAAAGCAAACTTTACAGCCTTTAGGAGAAGTATTAAAAGCTCTAAAAACACTTTTCTAATAAATAAGAAATGTGAAAATGAAAATAACATTTAATATTCACTTAACTTGAGCAAATGTCATTTTTAATTTATAACAGAACCACATAATAATTCATCAAAATTCTAAATATCATTATACTCTCTGAAACAATTTAACCTATAGAAAGATAGCCTGATAAATAATCCTACAAGCATGCAACAATAAGTCAGTCAATTTACTCTAAAATATAACAGAAAATGTTCACGTTTTCAATGAAAGCATCTTCACTGCAGTTACTATCTCACTCACAATATAAACATGGAATTGACTCATGCACAGGCATTCCGACTTCAACACACCTACACCAACATGTGAGGACTCTATTCCCTGCCCTCTCTAATTCAAATATGTACCATGGGTTTCATGCTGGGCCTTGAGGTCTATACTTTCCTAGATAGTTCCCAGTCCGTTTTTAGTTTTGATTTTGCAATTTCAGAAAGGTGCTGACAACTAGCAGTGACCACATTTGAAGCAGAACAGACCTCAAATTATCCAGTACTGCCAAAATTAATCTCTGCATTTTGTGACTTAACTTACACATTGCCTGTAGTTTTCAAATAATTATCAGACGCTGATGGTTGCATAGCACTATGTCGGGGTCTAGCAGGAAATACCAATGATAAACATACCAAGATTTTGTTATCTTAAAACTAACTCCACTTCTAAAATTCTAAGTCTATGAGTCTAGACCTTATCCTGCAGTTTTACTCCCTAATTTCAGGAACTCAGGTAAACTGGGACATGTCACATACTCGAGGCATTTGGAAGCAGGGCATTCTCCTGTACAAACTGCAATCATTGCTATATTTCTCCTTATCAGAAAGGAAAGAGAGACGGGATTGAATGAGAACGGGAACCACCAGAGTGCCCAGGAGTTTTTTCAGCTTTCTAAGAAGTAAAAAAAATCAGATATTACTCAAGTCTAGGTTGTAATACAAGGTTGCTGGCATCAATTCTCATGCACTCACTCTCCCTACTGAGGCCCTGCATTTTCCAGACAATCTGCCACAGGTGCTGTTTTCTTCAATATGCAAAAAGGTAAGAAATAAGCCTATATCAATATCAAACAGAGGCAGTAAAAGGCAACCAGATAAGATTCAGGTTTTTCCAGCTTGGCAAAATTAACTCTTAACAGTGAAAACACAATAGACTCTTAGGACTATTTGAAATTTGAACCTATTTAAGTATCATCAACCAGCAAATAATCTCCTGATAATAAAAGCTTCTATTTCTGACATTCTCATCTGGCAGAAACTTCCACTCATCTAACAACTACACATATGTTCTGTATTTCTTAGAAAGGGTCCCTTCTCACCCACATTTCTCTAAAGATCAGAATGGGTTTTAATTTTTGATAAAAGATAAGCTGGCAAGGAGAAAATCACTGAAATGCCAAGTGGGGTTTCCAGTCAAAAATTGGCAGCGTTTTAAAGATTGCTGAGAAAGCTCAAGCAGCTACCCGGACAAATGGAAAAGAGAGGAGCCTACAAAAGATGAGGACTCTATTTCTCTGCAGCCTAAGAAACAGGCCAGAGTTGAGCATTAGATTAAAGAGAAAGAAGACGCTGGGCATGTGACAGTGCCTGTAGTCCCAGCTACTTGGGAGGCTGAGGCAGGAGGTTCACCTGAGCCCAGAAGATAGAGGCTGCAGTGAGCTGATCGCACCACTGTACTCCAGCCTGGGTGACAAAAAATAGTAAGATAAAATAAATCAGAAAAAGGATAAATAATAAATCCGTGCTACCACCATTTCAACATCAAAGAAACCTGTAAATATTGTGATATGGAATCAACATTTACTAATATTTTTGCTTATTACTTGTAGGCCTGTATTACAATTTACGCTGAAAAAACCGCTTCCTTAATTTTTGCTATTACACAAGGTAAACCAAGTAATTGTTTCTACTCGATTCCTCAAGTCATTATTTCTCAATTATTAAAAAAGACATACACTTTTTTCACT
Organism: Tarsius wallacei; assembly: GCA_963574415.1. Lineage (NCBI taxonomy): Eukaryota > Metazoa > Chordata > Mammalia > Primates > Tarsiidae > Tarsius > Tarsius wallacei. The sequence goes on from CAUYQG010257139.1 coordinate 9,694, forward strand.
CCTGTATAAATTATCTTCAAATTCACTACAATCTCCTTGAATTAAGAAAATGTGATATCTCAAAGATCTTTTTACTCTCCCCTAAACCATTTAAGAACATTTCTAAAACCACTAATTTCACAAGTTATCTAAGATTTCTAAGAGAAACATCATAGCTGCACAAGTTCTGAAAATTTTGTCAAATGTGAGTGTCTTGTGGTCTAGGACTGTGTTTCTTTGCCCTAATCCTTTAGGAATAAATTGCTGTGGAAAGGCAAGAGGAAGGAAAAGGTGCACAATAAAATAGAAGTTTACCATTGGGAAAGTGATGACATTATTGTAACAAACATTTCAGTGAGAAGGATTACCTAAAACCACTGGGCTTCCACTCTAAAGTACTAATTTTCCAAAGGTGTGGCAGATGCAACTCTTGAAACAGTACTGAGTCATCATGAGTCAACAGTTGGCTCTTATCTTTTTTAATATTAAGGATTCCAAACGCTATACCTTAAATAGTAAATAAAAAAGAGAGAGTAGAGATGATTACTTAAAAACTGCAAGTATTACACACATAACCATAAACAGATTTGTCTCAAAATGAAAACGTGGGCAGATTATGAGTAACTAAGTAATTATGCTGTCTGCACTCTAGATAGTGTCTCACAACCACAAGGATAGGAAGGGCTAAGAGGAAAACAGGGTGAGACTTGCCACCCCATTCCCCAACAGTGAAGTGCTGGCCATTAGTCAAGGTGGCCTGCCCAGACACATAAATGACTTACCGACAACCTCAGGGAGAGCAGCTGAATCTATGCAATAAGGAAACCTGTGCAACATTATGGGGAAACTATTAAGGCCTCATATGTAGGTAGTTACTATGTATTATGGACATGAAAATGACTCTATATTGCTGGGGGGAAAAGGATTATTTGATTACAGTAGGAAGCTGTAATCAAATAATAATCATGAATTTATTGTTGAATGGAAACTAGAAATTATTGCATTTTTAGCATTTTTCCCCTTTTGTTTCCTAAATTTTACGTCTTCGATTCTAATATAGTGCAAACATACTTTGAAAAAATATATTGAAAAGGGATGGGAACTCATTTTTCTTCTCAATTGTACAAATTTATTACAGAAATATTTTTTCCCTAATCAATTTGAACAAACAAAATTCCAATCACAGAGCTCAATGGAATATACATCCAGTTTCAGGGATGCTCTCAGACTCATGGGTTGAACACTATGAATATTTCTAGCAGTCATTAGTGGTACCCCAAAATGTTCTAGAGAAGCAGAGGAGGCAAAGAGGAGAGGAGAGAAATCACAAATATGAAATTCAAATAAAATTATGTTGCTTGTTTTAGTACTCGTGAAATAAGTCCTAAAGAAATCATCTTTTGGAGTTCTTAAAAGACCCTGAAAATACTACTCTCTGGGGAGACAGACATGATTGATGTTCTTTGCTCTGGCAATCAGAACTATGCCTAACTGAGGTCCACAGGACACTAGCACTGTGAAAAGGCAAACTTTTGAATGTAGAACTTGGGGGCTGGCATGCCTACACAGGGAGGACATGAGGACCATGGAGGCTCAAATGGAAGGGAGAGGAGGTACCAAGGTCAAATACCATGACCCGGACACTCTTTCTATATGACAAGACTCTGCAGATGCTGCAGGTAAGCCATCAGGACAATTGTCTCCAGACAACTTCTGTCCACTCAGATGCTCACAAGCCTTCCAGGTTTTCAGTGAGCTTTCCAAAAAAGCCTATTACTCTAAGGATTCCGATAACAGACAAATTTACCCCCAGAAAAATACTCCTTAGTGAGAATTCTACTCCTAGGAATTTTCACTATAGACATAATCCACACATGTGTACACATAAAATATGTTCATGAAAACTTACTAAGCATCACTAATAACAGAAGTAAAAAGTAACGGCCTAAAATGTCCATCAATCAAGCAATGATTTAAAAAGAATGAAAAGTAGAACGGGGGGAAGATTGGGATATAAAATGGGACTAAATTTTTAGACTATTTTTCTTAAGAGTACTTATCCAGTATTACTTATATAATTAAAAACAGAGAAAAATCATGCACATTGCTAACATTTTAAAAATCAAAAGGAGAGCTAGTTAGGCATGATGGTTTCGTATCGGTAATCCTAGCACTTTAGGAGGCTGAGGCAAGAGGACTGCTTGAGCCCAGGAGTGCAACACCAACCTGGGCAACGTAGCAAGACCTCTTCCCCACACAAAAAAAAATCAAAAAATTAGCCAAGCATAGTGACACGCACCTGTAGCCCCAGCTACTCAGATGAGGTAGATGGATCACCTGAGCCCAGGAGGTCGAGGCTGCAGTGAGCCATGATTGTGACACTGCACTCCAGCCTGGGCAACAGAGTGAGACCCCAACTCAAAAAAAAAAAAAAAAAAAAGTCAAATGGCAATCATGGCCCACAATTCTATCATGGGTCTCAAGGCCTATTTAATCTACCACTGTACTTAATATATTTATGCAAATATCTGTGTGTCTTTCTCCTCCATTAGATCAAAAATTCCTTAAGAACCATGATAAATGATAAATTAGCTTTCACAGTGCCTGGCACAGAGATGCTTATTAAATGTATACTGAGTGAATAAACAAAAGGACAAACCATATTTGACCTCAGGCTGCACAGGCAACCATAGTTGGCTACAGTCATGTCCTCTGAGCTATGTCAGCCTAATCCATGAAAAGGATAAAGATGGTTCTCAGAAACAGGACAAATTTCAAAAATGTCCACAATCTCTCAGAAGATTCTAGGCTACCCGGATCAAACCTATCCCTCATACCAACATCACCTATAGGAGATTAAAAACCAGTGACAGCAGTCAAGACATCACAGTGTTAGAAATGTAACAAGTAAAAGATCACTCAGTATTGTAGACTCTAAG